>LVTN01000385.1:167508-252232 GCA_001649415.1 Musa itinerans
TCAAATATGTTACAAATTTGATCTCTCTATCTTTTTTTATATATATATATATATATATATATATATATATATATATATCTCCCAAACTCAATTAATTAGTACATTAATTTGATCCAAACAAATTGATCAGAGTATCCAAGAAAAATTGACCCACTGTCATTACTATCATGACAAAGGCATCTATTAATTAAAATAGGAATGGCATTTGCCAATTCAAACTAAATTTCTTGATTTAAGCTGCTCCATATGTCTCAATAATTTAGCATTGAATATATATCGACTCCACAGTCTCGGGATAATCATTTAAAAGAAATCAAAATTCTCAATTCAAGTTTCTTCTAGATACATCACAACCAATCAACTTATAATTGTAGCCAAAAGTACAATGACTCCACAGATATGCAAATCATGCAGAGTAATACAATTCATTCATTCCACCTCATATATATCTTTCTATTATGGAAAATGTTATAACATCATTAATTTTTTTCATATCATTAAGCTTTGTTGAGGGCGATTATAGCTGGTGGAACTTCCATATATTCACTTATATCACATCCAAAGATTCAAAGAACATATAAGTTCCTCCTATCTCAGTTCTAAAACCAGTTCCAACCTGCACAAATATGCACTTCAATAAAATAGTGGAATGGTCTCAAGATGGTAGGTTAAAAGTGTGTTATAGCAAAAACACAAGAGGCATACCACTCACTGTAAGTGACTCCCTGCAAACGATTTGAGATTGGTGATAGATATGTATGGGGCACATCTGCTCAAGATGAGCTATCCACATCCAGTTTGCAGTCCTCTCGGGCTACATCACCAGGTATCAAACACATTATAACTTCAAATGGGAGCAAGCACCAAACATTCAGGATACCTTAGTTCATGTCAAGATGGTCAAATACTTGTCAAAGTCACTATTCATCAACTACAAGTTTTTCAATTATAACATGGATTGTTCTTTCCAGATGGAGGATTATGGCAAGGCATAATTCATTTCTTTTGGTGCATGCAGATGATAATTTAAGTAGAATTGAAAACAAAATTTACAAGACAGTTGTCCAAACAACATCTGGTATGTTTTGTTTTTAGTACCCGAAACAGTTTCAAAGAGGTAGAAATTTGATGGGACATTACATAAATAAATGAAAGTTTCATTATGAGATAAATCTCATGGAGTTGTTAGAATGTGAGCAACCTAAGTACAGACAAGTCAACGTGTTGGTTGTCATCTTTAATATCATTCATAAATGGGGAGATCGAAAGGTCTCTTTCCTAGAGAATCTTCTAAGTCTGTTCCTGACGTGGGAACGTGTTGCAAGCACCTATCACTGCTGTCTTTCTTCATTTTCAAGAATAAACTGTGCCTGATGAAGAAAATACCAGGCCTATCAACATACCAATTAACAATAAATAGCACAAGTTTAATAACAAGTCTTTACCATCGCAGGTCAGAAGTCAGTTCAGGGTGAAAAGCAGTCCCCAGTAAGTTCCCTTGCCTTACTGCAACAATTACTCTCTCAGGAGAAACTATTTCCTGCACAAACATATAACAGTTACGTACATTATTGCAAAAATCCTTTTCCACACAAATGTGCTTAGATAGTTTGATCTCAGGGGAAAAAAGAAGAATGTGGTCAGTATCCTAAACTTGTACGGTTAGTAATCATTAAGGATTACAAAATCACTAGTTTAATATAGAGGAAGTGCGAGGGAAACACAGAGAATGATTGCCATATTTATTAATTAACTGATGATTTCCATCAACTACCAAATGCTGAACTTAAAACTTCTATTACAGCACTCATTGGCATTTACAAGTGTCTCGTTGCCAACATGGTTAGTTTGAAATATGAATTCTGATTTCAGCACTTCATGCAGGGAATTCCATTTAAGATATAGTGTTTATATAGCATCATATAGTAGTGATTATAGACAGCAATTAGATACATATGATCCATAATTCCAACAATCATCCAGAAAAAAGAATTAGACAGTAAGATGGAACTAAAAACAATAGAGTCCATAACATAAAATTTCAGAACAGCAAATATACACTAAGAGACTTGCAAAACTAAGTTAACAGAGACGAACCTCCTCCTGGCCATTGTCAACAGACATTATACTCTTTTTCGTTTCCAAAGGAACAGGGCAATCTGCTAATATCTCGACATCAGGTCCTACTTCTAAGATGGCTGGTGCACGTATAAAAACTCCACGGAAACCATTAGGCCCCCCTTCCTCCTCTACAAGCTTAGGGACTGACAGTTCTGTTTCAAAGCTCTGAAGCTGCAAAATCAAATTTGAGTAGTCAAAATATATTCTAAAACAAAAGAACATAACAACTTTGACAAGTTAAAAGTCCCAGGTCAAAACCTGACTACCAAAAAAATTTCGATTGACAATGCAGTCTAGTCCCCCAATAAGCTCTTGTCCTCCTGACTTTTGACCTGATTAGGGAAAGTTCAACTTATTACCTTGAAATTGCGGTCTTTGATAATTAATTTTTTTTTAAACTGAAAATGTGTTTCTGCTGGCTCACCAATTGCTTTGTTTGCCAAGAAAATAAGTCCTGCACAGGTTCCCCAGACAGGCTTCCCAGTACTTACAAATTCTCGCAAAGCAGGAAACTGTTAATTGAAAAAAAATGTCACAAAATATTTTATTTTCTTTTTAAATCAAAGCTACACCACATCAACAGAAAAACTGGAGATTTCTTATTTTGCTGAGTCAACTCGACAAATTCTGTCCCTTTGAAAGGGAGAAGCGAAAGGATTAGCCTATCAATACTTTATTTTTAGAATATGTAGTCTCCAAAGAAAGTAATTTTTTTGGGCGTGACCCAAACTGGTACAATGTTGTCATAGAGACTCTTAAGCAGCAGAAACAAACTTTTGAATGCCAATGTGGCGGCGATCTACTTGAAAATATGCAAGCAGCAATTTCTTTTATAAAAGGAACATATGCATATAATTGCAAAAGAAAAAGACAGGAACAAGAATGGTGATTACTGAATATTCTGATTACATAACGCGTCTCTGAATGTCCAACTTGCAGAAGAAAGGGATGTAAATATTAAGGATCAAGGAAAATTTGGCAAGATGTAGAAGACAATTTCATGGGAAAAAAAAGCTGCATATACCTAATTTCAAAAGAAATTGATGTCTCCAATACTTTGGCATTATCCAACGGTACCAGAACTAACAGTTCAGTTTTGTGATATCTAAGATTGTGTAAAGAACGATTTGATCTAATGTTACCAAACACTACCTGGATAATTTACAACATGCACATGCTTAGTTTGTCTACCTGCAAAGTGTATGACTGAATTTATTCATGTATTGAAATAGCAATTGTCCTTACCACTCCCAAGCATATATATTATGAAACGAGTGAGATAGCTAACTTCATGACAGTGCATATATTATAGTGACACATATGTTTAATTAACCAATGAACCCTCAAAGCTTGAATCTGTATCATAGTACTTTGGTTCATACTGCAATGATGATAACAATTTTACAATAAAAAAAAGCAGCAGGACAGAGTAGAACAAAAAAGAAGAGAACATCACTTTCTGTCATTCAATCAAAGCCAAGGCCAAAGGAAATTTATTTTGCTTTCTTGTACGGTGCATCAGTAAGCTATGTAGTTACTTCATCAAATGGAGAAATGTATCTTTAAAGGGAGACACTATGCCACCAGTTTGGAAGTCTTTTTTGGAAGCACCATCACTTTAGGAAGTTCTACATTCTCCTAATCCATTGGAGAACTCGAAGCCATCACTTTCACCTAGTCCAATCTCCAACACGATCTCCACCATGATGCAGAATCTTTCGCAGTGACCAGTCCATTGTTAAAAGGTTCATGACTTAGGACGAAAGTAATAGAAGGATTATACCAACAAGCAGGGTATCACATCAATTATTCTAAATTTTTGCAACTACATAAGTGCAATATGTGGAACATTATAAATCCAGGGAATCTCAGTTTGCCTTAAGAAGTACTCTACTGTCCTCGTAGGGTTCAATTTCCTGTCAATACGAAAGAATACGAAACAAAATAAAGATTCGTTTCTATCTTTTCCTCTTTTCCTTAGCCTTTTTTTCTTTCTGACGTGGTCAATTTGAGAATCTTCAGAAGAACCTAACAAGTAATTCCAAACAAGAAAGAGCACGACAAGAAATGCACAAGGGGTAATCGACAGATAGAAGAGAGCGGACGAGGTTGTGGTAGTGCGCGAGCTTGGCCATGGTGGTGCTCTCGCCGCCCGGGATGATGAGGGCGTCGACGGCCTGCAGTTGGTCCGCCTTCCTTATCTCCACCCCTTTCACCCCTATCCTCCGCAACGCTGTGCGCACCAGATCCTCGCTTTTAAGGGCAAGATCACCAAAAAGCAGAGAAAGGACTGGACGAACAAAAAGAATGTGAAAAGGGAATACCCGCCATGTGCTCGTTAAAAGAACCCTGCAGCGCCAGGACGCCGACCGTCGTCATAACAGCCTAAGAAGACGAAGCAGAAGAGAGAGAAAGGGAGACGGAAGGAAGAGAAGGCAGCCAGGAGTAGCGTATCCTGCTCTCTGATACCGAGGATTCGAAAGCCCTTCATCTTTATTTTGCTCCGCACACAACACAAGGTAGGCGAGTCAGTGCAAATTTCAAGGATTAAAATCCTTCTTACCTATACGCACGGTACCCAACGTTCACTCGCCTAAGGGGCCCGCCAACAAACAAAAATTGTGCAATAGGATAAAGATGGTGGTATAAGAAAAGGAGATGACGCTCAGAGGGAGGTCGATTACATGCACACGCAAGTTCAGTCACGAGCCGTCCACGTGCGCTCTTAATTAAAATTAATTATTTGTGCAGACAGCAAATTATATAACACAGTAACTGGTCTAACCTAAATGTTGATATTTGAGCCTGTAATATAACATTTAATTGTTGGAATTAAAACTAAAGCTATGATTTACTGAAATTGAAACATGATCAAATCCATTAACATGTTTGGTTTATGTACTCTTCAAATTGGAATGACTAGATCTTTTTACATATTTGATTCCTGAATTTTGAAATAAAAATCAATATTATAGCTGAACATAATGGCAAATATGATTTATTAATTCAATTCGTTAAATATTAATTAGTGTCTATATATCGCTTCCATTAACAAAACTCTAATTAAGTAGTAGAGTTATTAATCGCTAGTTTAATATATAATAATATCTTCAAATTTATTATCAACACAATAGTAAAACAACAAATTAAAAAAGAATATTAATATGGATTAGATTTGCTAAGTTCTAAACTGAAAGGAATTAATCAGATTAAAAAAGAATATTAATATGGATTATATTTGCTAAGTTCTAAACTGAAAGGAATTAATACCCAAATCATAACGGGTGACTTTAAAGAAATGACGATTAGTGAAGTCAAAGAGGTGTTATTGTATCCCATCACGCGCATCTTCTCTGGAATATTCCCATCAAACGGCCTTGCTGTCATCGCTCGGTCATCTCAAAGCACATCTATAAAAGGAAAAGCCCTGTCCTCAGCGCAACGAGAGCAGGAGACGACGAAAGAGGAGGCGGAAGAAGTGATGGAGGGAGAGGGCGAGGACTCGGCGGGGCCGGTGACGTGCGCGTCGTGGATCCGGCGGTCAGAGAAGCAGCTCCTCGTGGTCATGGGAAGGGCGAGGAACCGCTCCTGCCCGCCTTTGCTCGACATCTTCGAGTTTAATCCCAAGACCGCTTCCCTCTCCCCCGATCCCCTGGTTCTCTTTGCTTCCTCTTCTTCCCGTCTTGAGTTGTCCGTCCATCCCTCCTCCATTCCCAGGTGAATTATGTTGATGGAGAGCCAAACTTGATTTGCAGGTGAGGATTGTGATGAGAGATGAGGATGGCGATCCGCTGAGTTTCGCGGTGCACCCGAGCGGCGATGAGTTTGTCTGCTCCGTTGCAACTGGCTGCAGGTGAGTCTTCCATATTTTTTTATTATGGGGTAAAAAAGATTCCGGTAATTTAATTGTTAGTACATTTTCTTTATTGTTAATGTAGATAATTGAAAATAAATTCAAGTATTTTAGGTTAGTGAAGATTACGTTCTGTCAGCTAATAAGTTTGTTTGATCTTTCTCCTATAAAACTAATTAGGAAAAATACTAAATAAACATGATATATTTATCGTTCGTTGTCAATGGAGAGAATCAGGTGGTGTGAGGAGTATCGATACAACCCAAAAGCTTAAGAGAATGCCCATTTATTATCTATTCCCAATATGATTGGGATTCTACTCATAGAGGTCCTTTATCCATTAATAAATTTTATTTTCTTTTTGCCTAGGAAGTTATCTGTTTTGATGCTCTATATTCTGTCGTCTTTGGGAGGATTTTCTTACTCGAAACTTGAGTTGGCATGCACATCTCCTCATTTTCAGCCATTAAGAGTCAATTCAGCACAAAATTAAATATGATTTATTCCCCCTAATCATCTATCTGGTGGAATCTTTCTTGTTTTTGCTGTAAATTGATGAGAAGTTGAGTCCTAACGGGATCTAACAGTCTACTAAGAAGTATAAGATTTCTATCCAACTTCCAATGGCAGTGCTGAAATCAGCTGCTAGTTTCTTCCCACATTTGGACTCTATGACAGAAACCTTTGTTCATGACATCGTGCTGTAGTATTATGTATGATAACTCCTTGATTCATCAAGTAGTTGTACATTTATTATCCTTAATCCAAATAGGTCTTAAGTCCAATTTAAATTAAACCCTAACAGACCTAGAGTTTGACAATGAATGATAAAAATGAAGGTTGGACTTATACTATACCCATATACAAATCTAACAAAACCCAAAACCCAGGGATTGTCTAAACCGAAACCAATTCAAGTGACAAATCTGAAGACACTAAATAACAACATAATGATACCCAATAATAGTAGAAAATGTAAAATTGAAACAAAAGCAGAATTATGAATAACGTTTAAGGAAAAAACATGTGGCCTGTTTTGCCAATTATCATTAAGGACAAAGATGACAAGACTGAAAATTTTGGGTCTTTTCATCAATAATAAAGAAGATACCCAAGGAAGCATGCAAGTGCATTGGTTAAAAATTCTAAGTGCATACTTTCTGTCTCATGTAGCCTTCAATGTGTTGATACTCATAAGAACATGTTTTTCTCTCTCATAGGTTAAGTTTATTATATACGATGGCAAGTTTTAGGATTTTACTTTTGCTTTGTGGATTGATTCTTAAGGTTTGCACCTATTGCCAACATTTATTGTTAGAAAATGCAGAATTATTTAGTTGAGTTTTATTTATAACAAGAGTTTAAGTAGGTGTTTAGGCACTCGCCTAGGTGCTTTGGTGAGGCAAGGTGATTAACTTGGTGCTCGCTTGAACCCAGGCGCCAAGTGACTCGGGCGAGCGCTCGGTTGAAATAATGCAACTAAACCAGACTGTCAAGTTTGTTTCAGTTAAACATTAGCTAGTTGGTTCTATTGAACCAACCAAGCTGCATAATATTACTATACTTTCGTAAAACCCAACCCCTGCCCCCTCGCGGGACCTCGAGCCATAAACCCTAGCACAATCGATGCCTTTGTCATCGACGCACAAGAGCGATGTTTCCTCTGTCGTCGACGGACGGGTACGAAGGTTTAGCTTTCGTGTGCAGTTCCTTTCGCTATTGCTGCTTCCATGTGCAACTCCTTCCACTATCGAGGGAGAGGACCGTAGCTTCCTCTGCCATCGATGAACACATCTGGAGCTTCCTCTGCCCACGACGTTGCCGTCCGTAGCTGTTGTCGTTATCGTTGTCATCGTCCGAAGCTTTCTCTGTGGTTGCTGATGTCGTTCGCAGCTTCCTCCATCATCCTTGTTGTCATTCGAAGCTTCCTTCGTCGCTATTGTTGTCGTTCGTAGCTTCCTCCGACGTTGTCGTCGTCGTCTGAAAGTTCCTCCATCATTGTCTCCCTCTCCTTCCCCACTTTCCATCGTCGGTGACTCTTTTCTCCCCTCTAACTACTGTTATCATAGGATAATCCTTATTTAGATTTTAGCATTGTTAATTTCTATTTATTTAGAACCGTTATTAGGATTTCAGGATTAATGGTAAGTGTACAAAGCAATTCAGAATATTCATAAAAAAATTCAAGAAAGGATCTTGCTTGGAAATATAATTGTCTAAATGATCCCAAAGATCATAATGCATTTTCTTGCATCTTCTATGATAAGACTATTAGAGGTGGGATTTTTCGTATAAAGCAACATCAAGTAGGGAACTTCAAGAATGCATTAGCATACAAGAAGTATCCACCTGATATAAAAGAAGAATTGTTGACTTATATGATTAAAAAAAGATGTAAAGGAATGAATCTTATGAGATTTATTTGAGGATAATGTTGAACATATTAGAGACAAAGAAGAAAATTATTTAAAAAGTGTTAGTGGGAAAAGAGTATATAATAAAAAAGGAAAAGAAGCCATGATTGTTAAGAAGGGTAAAAAGGAACCGATAGACTTATATATGTATAAATGATCATAGAAACAACAAGAGCAAACAGGAGCAAAATTAAGACAAACAAATATAAGTGATGCTTGTAATAAGAAAATTAAGACAAACAAACAAATCGTTTAGATAATTTTAAGGAGATAATTAAAGCTATTGAAAAATACGGTGAGGGAATTAAAACCTCTAAGTTATTATTAGTTGCGAGTTCCATTCCTAAAAAAGGAGTTGGATTATATAAATGACTTATTAAAGAAACACAAAATTATGGGTAAAGCATAGTTGCTTTATTATATCAGATATTTGGATCAACATGAGATATAGCAGTACAATTAATTTTATGGTTAACTGTTCTTCAGGAACTTTGTTTGTGAAGTCAATAAATGCATTATCTTTTATGAAATCTAAAGAAAAAAATATATGAGTTGCTTAGCAAACTTGTGGAAGAAATTGGTGAAAAAAGTATTGTCTAAGTTATAATCGATAATGGAAGAACTATGTGTTAGTTGGTAAGATTTATCTTTTGGATTTTTTAAGTTTTTTATTACTCGATGTCTTTAATTTGAATAAAAGAACTATGTGACTCCTAAATTTTATTAATTTTGTTATTCTTTATCTTAGGTAAATTACTTGAAGAAAAATAAAACCTATATTGATCTCCATGTGCGGCACATTACATTGATTTATTGTTGGAGGATATTGGAAAGATTCTTGACATTAGGAAGACTTTAGAAAGGGTAATCTTTGTTGTTGGATTTTTCTATAATCATACTAGAGCTTTGAATTTGATGAGAGAATTCACAAGTAATAAGGAATTGGTGAAATATGATGTCACCTAATTTGTTACTTCCTTCTTAACATTATCGAGTGTGTATTGTCAAAAATATAACCTGAGAAACATGTTTACTTCGGAGAAATGGGTCATAGACAAATGGGCAAAAGAAGTAAAAGGCAGGAGGGCTAGTGATATCATTTTAATGCCATCCTTTTGGAATCTTATAGTTTATACATTAAAACTAATGGGCCCTCTTTTTCGAGTCGTTCAGTTGGCAAATAATGAAGAGAAAGCTGCAATGAGATATATTTATGAGGCTATGGATGGAGTAAAGGAGACGATTTAAAAGTCTTTCAATGGAAATGAAGAAAAGTATAAGAAAATATTTGCAATCATTAATAAAAGATGAAATTATCAACTTTATCATGCATTACATGTAGCAAGATATTATTTGAACCCAGAATTCTTTTATAAGAACACCTCCATTGAGTTTGATACAAAAGTTGTAAATGAGTTATATAAGTGCATTGCAAAATTGGTTCTCAACCTTAAGGTGCAAGATAAGTTCATACGCGAATTATCTTTATATAAGAATGTCAATGGTCTTTTTAAAATTTCAATGATAGATTGATCTAGGACAACTACATCCCTAGGTATTTATAAATTTATATAATTAATTTCATGTATAATATATTATTATTAATAATAAAGTAAATTTTACAACTGAATGATGGATTCTATTTAGAAATTTCACCCCAAACATATAGCAATTGACTATCAAAATTCTTAGTTTGACTTGTAGTGCTATGGGTTGTGAGCGGAACTTGAGTATTTTTTAGCATATAATGATCATAGAATATTTTTATTTTAATTAATCTATTTTTTAAAAATAGATATATTAATATATTTTTAAATAATATGACATGACAAATTCATACAAAGAGAAAAGATCGGTTAGAGTATTAACGATTAAATGATCTAGTTTATATAAAGTATAATTAAGCGTTGAAGGTTCGTTATGATTTGCAAAATAATATTGATCCAATCTCATTATAAGACATTGATGATTCAGATGAATGGTTGGTGGCGGAAAGCAAACTTGCAAGATGTTAAAGATGAGCTTGTATTTGAAGATGACAATTTGATATAAGGAGATGTGGTACGAGTCTCAGGAGTTGGAGAATTATAGACATATACAAGACAGATGACGAAGATAAAAATAAATGCAAAAGCCTGAAATTTATCTCCTGCCATTGTTGAAGAGGAGGAAACCTATTTTGGTGAAGATGGACAAGAGGAAAAGAAAGATGATGGTATGTTTGAGAATGACTATGTTGATTATGATCATGATTGAATTCGATGTAAAACTTTACTATTTTGAGTCTTTTGATATTTTTTTTCTTAGAAGATGGATAATACAACTTAATACTTTTGATCCTTTCAATTTAATGTTGTATTTTTATTTATATAATCATATTTATCAATTATATTATATATTTTTTATATTTTAATATTTCAGAGTGTCTTGTTTTGTTTGGACGAGTGTCTAACACCTCAGGCATTTTGAGACATTGGCGTCTAGTTTTTTAAATCACTGATCTGTAAAAAACTTTTTTTACGCTTATGTTTAATACTAGAATTTATTCTACTACATAACAATCCAGTTATCAGTATGGTCATCTTAGATATCACTCTAACTTTGCTTGCTGTCACTAAGGTGCCTTGAAATGTTGCTGGTGGTTCTAATGTCGTGACATCCTTTTATTTTGTTTAGCTGTGAGGTCCTTGGCTGAAATATTCTCCAAAAAATTTCTCCAACTATCTAAATGTCAATGAATTATTGAAATGCTGGTATTGGAGATATCTTCAATCTTGCATCCAAATTTCTCATGATTAATTTTATTCTGTGCTTACTCTCTGTCAAAATGATCGAGCATATACTTTAATTCTCTAAAATGATACAATTTACTTTTTGTATCTTTTGTTTTACTTTAGCATTTGGGATAGTATTTTACATTACAATCCTCTTCTTTATACAGATTATATGAGTTTGTTAGTGAAGATTTGGGTATAAAGCTTCTGTCTAAAGATCTGGAACCTCTTCACTCCATTGGTCCTCAGAAATGTTTGTCATTTAGTACAGATGGTCTAAAATTTGCTGTCGGTGGAGAAGTATGTATTTTCTTTCCTTGCATACCGTTTATTCTATTTATGGGTCTAAAAAGGATGATTGGTTTAGTGCATTGGAAACCAAAGTTTGCTTCTATGTTTCTGTTATCGAGATTGCAAATACTTTGATTCTTTTTTTCCATTTGAAAACAGGGATTTTCTATCAAACTTTTCAAAATATATGAACTATGACCTCACAAACACATTTAGACACATTGTTTCTACATTCCATACCTATTATATGTATACACATGCCACATAAATACACAAACATAGATACTGTATACATCTATATAATCATAACAAACAATCAAGGTTACAATGTAACATTACTGAACTCATTGGTCCTTGACAAAATTTTGTTGTCTTTAGGATGGACACCTCAGAATATTTCATTGGCCAACCCTGAACATTCTCTTAGATGAACCAAAAGCTCATAAATCTTTTCGAGATATGGATATCAGGTAAGGCACATCTGGTGGATACTCATAATATCTGCTTTTTTTTAATACATTTCATTTGGTTGTTGAAACGATCCTGCATAAAATATTGAGATATTTCTCAAGTCCATGTTTACTGTCTTTTTGTTTTATAAACAAGATTCGGAAACAATTATGTCTAATTGTTTGCAGATTTATTCGACAGTTCAAAATTTAAGAACATCTTTTGGGCTGACAAGTGCTCTAGACCTGTATGGTCTACAAAGGATAGTTACACAACTACTGTGCGATTGGAGTTTTAGAACTCTGGAACAGTTTGATGAGACAAGTTTGGTCACTAATACTATAATGAGATATTTTTTACTTACCAAACAAAAAAAAGAGATATTTTTTAACTTCCAAAAACTTTTGAAGAGGTACATAGATAAGACTGATCCAAAAATCAGGTTTAAGACTACTGCTATGTATCAGTTGAAACATCAATTAAATTGCTTTGATATTAAACTAATTTCCCCTAGATGACCATTGGAAGTGTTAAAGTAAATAATATGGTAGATCTCGATGTAAATCTGGAGAAATATTTTTACTTTTTGAAGGAACACTATTTAGATAATAGTTACAATTATATAAAATTTGGAACTTCGAAGAAAAAAAAACAAACAAACAAATCTTTTCATTGAGGTGCACAAATCTGATTACAAGTTATGTCCACAGGTGATTGTTTTATCATGAGTTTAAGGAAGTTTCTATTTTCCGTATATAAGTATCACCTCTCAAATGCTGCATAGGAAATTGATCTTTATATTTCATGATTGAGATGAAACATGCATAATACTAATATTCCTATAAAATTTATCCATCAGCTTGGACTCAGAATTCTTAGTATCCACATTTACCGATGGTTCTGCAAGAATATGGAAGATAAATGATGGTGTTCCACTAGTCTCTTTGACTCGCACTGCAGTAAGTTTTTGCTTCAGCTTCATAAATTCTTCATAGGAAATGCTTATTTTTTAATGAAATATTCCTTTTATACCCCTGACTGACTGAAGGATGAGAAGATAGAGTGTTGTCGTTTTTCTAGAGATGGAACCAAACCTTTCTTGTTTTGCACTGTCCAAAAAGGTACTACACTATCAACTTGAAGAAAGTTCTTCTAATTATTATATTTCTTCTGAATATTCATGAATTTAACTCAAAGCAGGTCGTAAAGTGGTAACTGCTGTTTGGGACATCAGTACATGGAACAGAATTGGGTACAAGAGGCTACAAGGAAAGCCTGTTTCTGTGCTTTC
Organism: Musa itinerans; assembly: GCA_001649415.1. Taxonomy (NCBI): domain Eukaryota; kingdom Viridiplantae; phylum Streptophyta; class Magnoliopsida; order Zingiberales; family Musaceae; genus Musa; species Musa itinerans. The sequence goes on from LVTN01000385.1 coordinate 180,703, forward strand.
AATTAGCTTGGATGGAAAGTACCTTGGGCTGTAAGTACGGAACTTTTGCTCTTTAATCTAACTTTCATTTTTATGTTTGTATTAAAACGAGAGTATTATACCACCCAGTACAATTTATGAATTGCTTATACCGATCATTCATAAAGAGAATTGACAACCATGCAAAAAAATTTTAAAGCCTATCATGATCCTTTTCAGTTGGATTTATTATTATTTTTTTGTTTTTTGCAGTACCTGACGTATTTTAGACTCTTTTCAGTTGTCATGTTGGATATAATAGTTATAGTATACTTCTCAGGTACATATCGGGTACTTCCTTGAAGTATCTAATTTTTGTAATTACTGAAATGATTTGATTTTTTTATGATCTTGGGTCTTTGGAAAACTTTGATTTTCTTGAATTTTAAACTTTTAATTATGAATGAGATGCATATAATACCAACTTTGTTGTTTCATGTCTTTGTATTAAGCATTAACAATTATTAATGAAACAGTAACGGTCTGCATTTATTATGATTTCTTGATATATCTTGGTATTCTTAAATACTACTCGAATACTATATGATTAACAATAGTTACTATTTATGTGGAATAGGTTGCTGCTTCTAGCCAAATACTTTGTTTATGTACAGTCACCTGTAACTGCTTATTCTAACATTGTTAATAAATATCAAGCTTGTATGGAACTCATACCAGTCCATGATTACCATACCGACATACTAACACATGACATGTTGATACATACCTTGGTACAAAAAAGAGGGGTGGGGCGTGGGAGGTAGAAGAGGAGGAGGTGGTGGAAAAGAAGAGGATGCGAGAGGAGTACTAATTTCACTGTTTAGCCGACAGGCTAGGGCGGGAGGCACAAGAATCATACCTAGATAAGTTATGTTTCCCTTCTAAAGCGCAGTTACAGAGAGCATTCCCTTTGCCAATCCTCAGATAAGTTGCGTGACTGGGCCTATCGTGATCCATTTCATACTAACTAATGCAGTAACAAATGCTTCTTCTGTTTTGGTATATGATTTGAGATCTGTCACCTTTTTTTGTCTTGCAGCAGGATTGACTTCTTTAGCTAATCTTGCCACTTTGGTAGCAGAGAGTGAGATTTCTATTACTTCTGGTAACAAGCTCCTCATTCAGCAACTAAGACATTCCCATCAGATAGAGGTTTCTTTTGGAGATCAATTCCCTTTTTGTATATAGTAGAGTGGCCCCCAATATTTGCTTTAGCCTTAGATGAATATGTACAAGGAGATCCTTTTATCCCAATATCAGATTTGACATATTTGTCTTCTTGGACATAAGATTGATATGAAAAGATCAAACTCCAAAGTTAATGTCTTTCTTCAGAAGCAAAGAGGTGAATATCTTTACTTATCTAATCGTTGGGTTCTCTTCTCAGAGAATCACTCCCATCTCGTTGAGCTTACTCTTTCATCTTTGTTTGTTGCTTGTCTAACAAGAACAAGGGTAAAGTCCATATTGACGAGACCAAATGTTAGATCAAAGTTGAAGCCCGTATGATCAGAACACGAGTAAAGTCCACATTAACAAGAACAGAGTTATAGTAAATATTTTCGTTTGTGAACAATCAAATACAGTCCTAATAGAGGATAAAATAAGAAAAATTCAAAGTAAGATTATGAATATATTCAAAGGAGACCTATGGATACTGTGGTAAAAAATATATCAACTAGTATTAATGGTGTGAGGAAAGATATAGGGAGAGAATTAGGAAGACTTTGATAGAAACAATGAAAGGAGATTTGAGTGCTTTTGATTTAACTCTAGATCAAGGTCCGCAAAATCGTACCGTACCGGAGTTTCGACCTTGGCTCGGTACGGTACGGTATGGGTGTACCGCTCGGTACACCCCAGGTGTACCGAGCACTGTAGCAGTGCTATAATGCTACAGTACACTGCTACAGTACTATATTGCACTGCTACAGTGTTACAGTGCACTGTTTGCACTGCTACAGTGCTACAGTGCACTGCTACAGTACACTATAGCACTGTACCGGGCGGTCCGCGTACCGGTAAGCTGTCGGACCGGTACGTACCGCCCGGTACGGGCGATACACATCGGTATTGCCTACCTTGCTCTAGATATTACCTAGTATGTAGCTTGATGGTAGAAAAAGATCCGTTAGCCAACCCCAAATAGTCGAACATTCTAATTTGTTTTTAACTTGCCTCCACCTGCATTGTCTCTTATTTCCTAGGATCCATTTCTCAGTTCTAGTCCTTTTGTTAGGAGTGGACCTATTGTGCCTTTTACATATGATATGATGAAGATTTTGCTATCATAGATATAACATATCATTCATTTTGGATATGCAACTCTTAATGATATTGTTTGTGATCCTTTCTTAAAATGTAGTGGTTGTGAAGATGGTGATATGTGTGTAGTTGAAGTGAAGACAATGACAATCTCTCAATGGAGCAAGAAGCTTCATCTTGGCACACGCATTAAGTTGCTCGAATTTTGCCCTAAAGAAAGGTATAGTGCTTATGTGAACATGTCTAAAGCAAGCTAGGCAAAATATTTTAAATTGGTATCTGTTGCTTCATTATTAAGTACCTTGGAATCCAGAGCAGAAAGAAGTCTGGATGCTTTGGAAATCAAGATAATCCTAACTTAGTATTAAAGAACGACCACTTCTTAGAAATATTTGTGCAATTTGCATCATGTCTAGTTTTCTAAAGACAAATCTGCTCAATCTTGAAATTACCATATTGCATGTATTAGCAGCTTTCTGTCTCTCACCTCATGTTTGCTAATGATGTACTCATTTCTATCAGGGGAAACAAGAAGCAAGAAATCCTGTTTAAATCTTCTCAAATCTCTTGATCATTTCTCCTCTTTTTCTAATCTAAGGGTTAACAAAGCCAAGTCGAAGATCCTTTTCCCTAAGTCGTGCCCGTTTACCAGTAAGCATCTTATATGTAGCACCCTAGGATTCAAGGATGGGAGTTGACTTCTCAAATATCTTGGGGAGTACGTTTGACTTGGTCGACTACCAAAAAATTTTTCAATGTGAGCTGGTCGACAAAATCCTCATTAGAATTTAGGGTTGGCAAAAGGGTTACATCTCCCAAGCTGGCAAAATTGTCCTTGTTAATTCGGTTATCAATGTTATCCCCAACCATCTTCTCAACTCTTGTATTTCAGAAAAATTAATAGTGATTTCCATATTAATTTTTGTAATGAGCGTGATACACTCTCTGCTTTGATGATTATGGATTAATTTAAAATATATATTAAAAAAATAATAACAATGTGGAGATTCAGTTAGTGGTGGTTTTCTCTCATAAAGCACTTGATCACATGTGATGTGTCTTTGAAGATGATTGTCTTAATAATTTGAATCCTGTCTGCGGTGCATGCAGGGTTGTTCTTTCTACTTCAAATCAATGGGGGGTGGTGGTCACAAAACTCAATGTACCAGCAGAATGGAAGGGTATATCATTCTATTGCAAGTTTTAATTTCTGTCTAATGTCTCTATAGCAAGCAGTACATGACCTTTTGGTTTGTCTTGTCTCCATTTTATTCTCTCAGAGTGGCAGATCTACTTGCTACTCTTGGGCTTCTTCATGGCTTCCCTGTTGGTGTTTTACATACTCTACGAGAATTCTGATTCATTCTGGAATTTTCCTCAAGGGAGAAACCAACCTACAAGACCATCAGCAATGGCCTTCACTGACCCTCAGTCTTCAGATGACAGTCCGTGGTGATGACATCGTACTTTGTAGGTATTGGCCTACGTTTGTGCATTAAGTTATTCTGGATGCAGCATTTGGCAACATCCTGTTTTGCTACTCCACAAATGTTTTACTGATTGCTCTGTTCATGTTCTTGGTCTAAAAAGTTTGGCTTCTGATACCTGTGGTGAAATTTTCTCCTAAATCTTGATGGCTGTTCTAGATGCAATTTGTGAAAGTTCACTGTATACTTATTTAAGAGTTACAAATGAGTAACTTTCATTTTTATTTTGCTTGGTGAAGAATTATAAAAGCATTTAATCTCCTGGATTGGTGTAAAGTTGTTTTATTTTTTCTGAAGAGAAAATGTTGGTGAAGGATGGAGCCATGTTGACATATATCTTCTTCTAACATTACTCGGTTGTCTGAATCATGCAGAACTGCCAAATTAATTTAGCATCAAGATCTTCGAATCACCAGGAAACCAATTTCTCATGCAGCAAGTAAGTATTGTTTACAGCGTGACAAACTTCATTCTGGCCGCATTTTCCTGGGTAAACATTCTCTTTTGTCTCTTTCAATCGATATCATTATCGTAACCTCGAGCCCTTCAAACCGAACTAACGGAAGAATAACATATGGACATGGAAGGAAGTTACCTGTCTTGTTAGAATCGTAAAGGTGCTGAACAACTAGCCTGGTCGCCTAAGTGAAGGGCGACCATCTCTTGCAATAAGATTCCTATCCTTGCAAGTGTGGTTGACTAAGCAATGTATAGTCCTCATGTTAAATAGAATCGCGAGGGAGGTGGTCGTCCATAGGTACACAACTAGTATGAAATCATCATCTCCTTCGGAGTCCTCCTTTGTTTCTCTTCGCTTGTCTCTCTTTTATTCATTTTTTTTCTCTCGGAGAATAGCTTCGCTTCGTCTAAAAAACGACGATGCTCCACAGGATTTATAGGCAGTACATATCATGTTATAAGAATTTGGGAGGACATAACTAAGGACTCAGTAGGAGAGTTATCCAAAACTAAAGGATGCCACGCTCATGGTTAAATTGTTGATGTCGAGTTCTTGTGTCATCTTTCAAGTGCAACCTTGGTTTATTTATAATATGTCCCTGGTGAACTACATCTGAAATCTTGAAGCATAGATTGCATCTTTGGCATTACACGAGAGAAAAATATATTTCCTTCAGAAATACTTACCGAGAATGAAGAATCAAGTAAAATCGTCCCATGTTCGTATGGTCACCAATCCACCCTTATTACCACTACTAAATACAGCATGTCATACTCACAATGAATGGACTCTTTGCTTCACTCTATTAGTGGAGAAAAGGATGGCGAAGCAAGTATCAATATATATCAATCTGGGAAAAACAATAATAAGATTTTGCACAGTCGAAAACATAGATACAAGCCAAACACTTGTTTTTGCAAGAAATCTGCCCTTTAGTTACCTCTGCTATGACCGATTGAAGGAGCCTCAGATTTTGGACACATCATGTCATAAAGTTATAGTTCTTGCTTCCAAGAGGCCATTTGGAGTTTTTCATCATCTGCATTCTTAATACTATTTCTCTGCTGATAACTTGTGGTCACTTGATGTATAATTGAATATATGATGTTTCACAGCAAATTTCGGGCACGATACATATCGAGGTACGATACATATCTCGAGGTGTACCTAAGATACACTTAAAACCATCAAAAATAATTTTAAAAATATTTAAAAATAAAATATTAGATTAAAATTTTAAAGTTGAAAATAAATATAAATTTAGTATAATTTTAGTAAAAATATCTAAATGAAGAAAGAATAATGATACATATATTTTTCGGACCTTAAGAAGTAGCTTTATGGTGTCCCAAAATCTAGAAGAAAGAATAATCCTTTTCATCTTTTTTTTCATCGCTCGATCTCGAATGTTTGGAATCAGATCATTCTTGTGAGATGACCATTATCTTGAGGCCTTACCTTTTTTTGTTATATTGACTTTAAGGCAATGAAATTTATAGTAAATTGAGTAATTTCATGTCTGAGTATTTTACTATTTATATACTTTTGCATTAAAGAGCGGAACCAATAATGATTTTATATAAATTTTATTATTGACTGTGCTCGAACTATACATTTGCTAATTGATGATAGCTCACTAATATCCTTTAACATTAAATTTATGTAATAAGTTGTACATGGTGTCCTAAACAATATATTTTTTTCATCAATTGTAATTGACCTTCTTGAAATTGGCTCCATTGTCGATGACTATCTAGACAATGTAATATAGTCTAATCTCTTTTACTACGGTGTCCGTTAGATTTTTCAATATAGTTTGCATCTTGAATTTTGTTAGAAGCATTAACTGATTTATGAAAAACTACATGCCTATTGCAATAAATAACAAATTGATGATACTCATTCTTGTTGACTGTCCCACTATCTCTTAAAGAATTTGATCCAATCCTTTAGTTTTATTACCTTCTCATCTAAATATATACCATGAATCTCCTTCAATATTGAAGGTTGGATCCTCATGTTAAACTTTTAAATAGAGGAGGTCATGCTATGATAATATAGATCTTGGGCTTTGTTGGAATCATGTGAAAGTTGGATCATTTTGTAATTGCCTTTCTAATATCCCTATTTTTTAATTTTATATATGCATCGTCAATCCGTATCTACTTGGTTGTTTGTGAAGGAGAGGATTGCATATCAATATTAATAATATTTAGTGCTATCCTCTTGCCAAGTCCTCTAATAAAATCACAAATTCCACTCTACCTCATGCTACCAATTTGGCTTAACTGAGGAGAGGCAATTGGTTGCCTAATGCTGACTGACCTCTAGATTCCTTCTGGCATAAGGCCACTATCACCGCCATGCTCCCATCGTAAGTTAGGTCATTAATATCTTATTGCTTTCTCATACATGTACTAATACTCTAATGATGCACAAATACTAACTATGAGATCCTAATCGATTTCATCATCGCGACCTTTATATTCGTCATACACTGGTTCTTGCATAGTCTTATGGTATTCTTCCTCAGCTTTTGTCTTCTTTTTTATTTTATCTTCTCTTGCCTATTGTAACTTGTCTTGAAAGGATTTACGGACCTCCATTAGAACCTTTTTGTAATTTACAATATCGAGATACATGTTGGCCAAATGCATATTCACAAGAGTGATTCCTCCACTCTTGTCAATATAATCACAATAAATATATTGTCAATGATAACGACTCTCGTTTATTTTTCGAGCATAATCTCATGTATCATCATGTATCTATTCTTTTTAAACATACTAATCGCACTAATTACAATATTAAATACCTTAATTATACCTTAATTAATACTATTTTACCATCAAAAATATACCAAACAACATATTAGATATTAAGTTATTAACCATATAGAATAGATTTAATCATGTCATAAATCAATAAAAAATTAAAAATAGAATATATACGTAGAGAAATATAAGTGAAAAAAAATTTGACAGAATCAAAGAGATTGAAAGAGTAAAATGTGTTGAATGATGAGAGGAAAAAAGATTTAAAACCCTATCCAATGGTTTAAACGATCAATTTAATCATTTGAAATAGGACAATCTCAATCCTTCGTCAGTAATAATTGAAATATAATCGTTACCAACATATATCATTCGATAACGATCAAATTTTGATCATTACTGATTAGTACATATCTCATATCATCCAATACAAGATCATGTAACAGTATCATTCAGTATACAATCATCCATATATCGATCCCTTATCAAACCGGTACACGTACTGTCACGGACAAAGTTCTAAACAGGATGTTTGATGTAATGCTTAAGTATGTCCGTGTCTTTTCATATGTTCATGCTTTGCACAGCATGTAGAGGGACGATCGAAGGCGCAACAGGCTCATTTTAGGCTTGTAAATAAAGGTCGTGTCAGGTGGACACTTGTGAGAGATACTCGGTCTGTAATGGACCATTTTAACCCTTTGTTGTGCAACTATTCTGAGCTTGTAAAGTCTATTTGTAATTTGCATTGTCAATGAAGTGTTTTCGGAGATGTTTGCTTGTGGATCCCGAGCGAGACGTTTTCTCTAACCCGTTTTCTCTTTTGTAGGTCCTAAGGGACCAATGGGAGGTTTCGGGAAGGCCGACCTTTGCGGACGGACACGCAAGGGTGCCGCACGACTTAGGCAAAACCAGCTAAGTCCATGACAGTCTAATGTCTCTATAGCAAGCAGTACATGACCTTTTGGTTTGTCTTGTCTCCATTTTATTCTCTCAGAGTGGCAGATCTACTTGCTACTCTTGGGCTTCTTCATGGCTTCCCTGTTGGTGTTTTACATACTCTACGAGAATTCTGATTCATTCTGGAATTTTCCTCAAGGGAGAAACCAACCTACAAGACCATCAGCAATGGCCTTCACTGACCCTCAGTCTTCAGATGACAGTCCGTGGTGATGACATCGTACTTTGTAGGTATTGGCCTACGTTTGTGCATTAAGTTATTCTGGATGCAGCATTTGGCAACATCCTGTTTTGCTACTCCACAAATGTTTTACTGATTGCTCTGTTCATGTTCTTGGTCTAAAAAGTTTGGCTTCTGATACCTGTGGTGAAATTTTCTCCTAAATCTTGATGGCTGTTCTAGATGCAATTTGTGAAAGTTCACTGTATACTTATTTAAGAGTTACAAATGAGTAACTTTCATTTTTATTTTGCTTGGTGAAGAATTATAAAAGCATTTAATCTCCTGGATTGGTGTAAAGTTGTTTTATTTTTTCTGAAGAGAAAATGTTGGTGAAGGATGGAGCCATGTTGACATATATCTTCTTCTAACATTACTCGGTTGTCTGAATCATGCAGAACTGCCAAACTAATTTAGCATCAAGATCTTCGAATCACCAGGAAACCAATTTCTGTTGCAGCAAGGAAGTATTGTTTACAGCGTGACAAAGTTCGTTCTGGCAGCATTTTCCTGGGGAAACATTCTCTTTTGTCTCTTTCATTCGATATCATTATCGTAACCTCAAGGCCTTCAAACCGAACTAACTGAACAACTAGCCTGGTCGTCTAAGTGAAGGGCGACCATCTCTTGCAATAAGATTTCTATCCTTGCAAGTGCGGTTGACTGTTAAATAGAATCGCGAGGGAGGTGATCGTCTATGGGTAGTACACAACTAGTATGAAATCATCATCTCGTTCGGAGTCCTCCTTTGTTTCTCTTCGCTCGTCTCTCTTTTATTCATTTTCTTTCTCTCGGAGAATAGCTTCGTCTCAAAAACGATGATGTTCCACAGGATTTATAGTCTGTACATATCATGTTATAAGAATTTGGGAGGACTATCACTAAGGACTCAGTAGGAGAGTTATCCAAAACTAAAGGATGCCACGCTCATGGTTAAATTGTTGATGTCGAGTTCTTGTGTCATCTTTCAAGTGCAACCTTGGTTTATTTATAATATGTCCCTGGTGAACTACATCTGAAATCTTGAAGCATAGATTGCATCTTTGGCATTACACGAGAGAAAAATATATTTGCTTTAGAAATACTTACCGAGAATGAAGAATCAAGTAAAATCGTCCCATGTTCGTATGGCCACCAATCCACCCTTATTACCACTACTAAATACAGCATGTCATGCTCACAATGAATGGACTCTTTGCTTCACTCTATTAGTGGAGAAAAGGATGGCGAAGCAAGTATCAATATATATCAATCTGGGAAAAACAATAATAAGATTTTGCACAGTCGAAAACATAGATACAAGCCAAACACTTGTTTTTGCCAGAAATCTGCCCTTTAGTTACCTCTGCTATGACCGATTGAAGGAGCCTCAGATTTTGGACACATCATGTCATAAAGTTATAGTTATTGCTTCCAAGAGGCCATTTGGAGTTTTTCATCATCTGCATTCTTAATCCTATTTCTCTGCTGATAACTTGTGGTCACTTGATGTATAATTGAAAATATGATGCTTCACAGCAAAGTTCGGGTACGATACATATCGAGGTGTAGCTAAGATACGCTTAAAATCATCAAAAATAATTTTAAAAATATTTAAAAATAAAATGTTAGATTAAAATTTTAAAGTTGAAAATAAATATAAATTTAGTATAATTTTAGTAAAAATATCTAAATGAAGAAAGAATAATGATACATATATTTTTCGGACCTTAAGAAGTAGCTTTATGGTGTCCCAAAATCTAGAAGAAAGAATAATCCTTTTCATCTTTTTTTTCATCGCTCGATCTCGAATGTTTGGAATCAGATCATTCTTGTGAGATGACCATTATCTTGAGGCCTTACCTTTTTTTGCTATATTGACTTTAAGGCAATGAAATTTATAGTAAATCGAGTAACTTCATGTCTGAGTATTTTATTATTTATATACTTTTGCTTTAAAGAGTGAAACCAATGATGATTTTATATAAATTTTATAATTGACTGTGCTTGAACTATACACTTGCTAATTGATGGTAACTCATCAATATCCTTTAGCATTAAATTCATGTAATAAGTTGTACATGGTGTCCAAAACAATATTTTTTTCCATCAATTGTAATTGACCTTGAAATTGGCTCGTCGATGACTATCTAGACAATGTAATATAGTATGATCTATTTTACTACGGTGTTCGTTAGGTTTTTCAATATAGTTTACATCTTGAATTTTGTTAGAAACATTAACTGATTTATGAAAAACCACATGCCTATTGCAATAAATAATAAAATTGATGATAATCATTCTTGTTGATTGTCCCACTCTCTTAAAGAATTTGATCCAATCCTTTAGTTTTGTCACATTCTCATCTAAATATATATCATGAATCTCCTTTAAGGTTGGATCTCCATGCTAGACTTTTAAATAGAGGAGGTCATGCTATGATAATATGGATCTTGGGCTTTGTTGGAATCATGTGAAAGTTGAATCATTTTGTGATTGCCTTTCTAATATCCCCATTTTTTTATTTTATATATGCATCGTCAATCCGTATCTACTTCGCTGTTTGTGAAGGATAGAATTGCAGATCAATATTAATAATATTTAGTACTAACCTCTTGTCAAGTCCTCTCATAAAACCACAAATTTCACTCTACCTCATGCTACCAATTTGGCTTAATTGAGGAGAGGCAATTGGTTGCCTAATGCTGACTGACTTCTAGATTCCTTCTGGCATAAGGCCACTATCACCGCTATACTCCCATCGTAAGTTAGGTCATTGATATCTTATTGCTTTCTAATACATGTACTAATACTCTAGTGATGCACGAATACCAACTCTAAGACTTTAATCGATTTCATTACTGCGACCTTCATATTCGTCGGTTCTTGCATAGCCTTATGATATTCTTCCTCAATTTTTGTCTTCTTTTTTATTGTATCTTCTCTTGCCTATTGTAACTTGACTTGAAAGGATTTACGGACCTCCATTAAAACCTTTTTGCAATTTGCAATATCGAGGTACATGTTGGCCAAATGCATATTCACATGAGTGATTCCTCCACCCTTGTCAATATAATCACAATAAATGTATTGTCAATGATAACAACTCTCATGTGTATTTTTTCCTTTTAAACATACTAATTACACTAATTACAATATTAAATACCTTAATTAATACTATTTTATCATAAAAAAAATATACCAAACAACATATTAGATATTAAGTTATTAACCATATAGAATAGACTTAATCATGTCATAAATCAATAAAAAATTAAAAATAGAATATATACGTAGAGAAATATAAGTGAAAAAATATTTGAGAGAATCGAAGAGATTGAAAGAGTAAAATGTGTTGAATGATGAGAGGAAAAATGATTTAAAACCCTATCCAATGGTTTAAACGATCAATCTAATCATTTGAAATAGGACAATCTCAATCCTTCGTCAGTAATAATTGAAATATAATCGTTACCAACATATATCATTCGATAACGATCAAATTTTGATCATTACCGATTAGTACATATCCTGTATCATCCAAATACAAGATCATGTAACAGTATCATCCAGTATACAATCGTCCGTATATCGATCCCTTATCAAACCAGTACACATACGGCGATAACCATTGCTACAACAAACACTGCTTTATTCGGGCCATAACCATTGCTACAACAAACACTGCTTTATTGCCCAAAATCGATATTGCATCACATGACAAGCACAAGATACCTATGCCGAAAGATAGATATGTGCATCAAATTTCACTCTCTGGAAAGACTGGATTAAGAAGCCATCTGTGTCATTTAGCTGGTACAGAAATGATCCTCGTAGCATATTAGCCAACAGCCACAGCAGTACAGATCAAAATAAATCTGAACATAATATAGAACCATTATGTGCAAAAACAAACAACACTCTGATTCTCACAGCGTATACCTATTACTTTGTTGAATCCTATTTTGCGTGAATGTCCAATGCAATTGTAAATGAACAAAATCCTTCAGATAAATGTATTATATTTAGTAGCAAACCCAACTGAAAACCAAAAATCACTATCATCGAGTTAGAGCATAAACATCTGTTACACTAACTAATATTTTCCTTTTGATTTCTTTTCAAAAACAAGTTTGATCATGTCACTATATCTCCAAAGTTTCTTCTCCTTTTCCTTAGGGTGAAGAGAAGAGTAGTGCTTTTCACAGAGCTTCAAGAAGAACCCTTTTCCAAAAGCAGTCACCACCAGTTGATCAGCTTTTAGTCCAACTGCTTCTTCAAGAGAACCATTCTTTATCCATTGTTCTAATATCCAGGCTCCACCATAACCAATCTTGCATGCATCAAAAAAGACTCCAAATGTCATAACATCGGGTTTAACTTTATTTGCTTTCGCTTGAAGGAATACACTATCCAAAGATTTAAAATCCTTCATCTTTAAATAAAAATGTGCAAGAATATTTGTGATAGTTATATTGACTGTTACTTTGGCTAATTTCATTTCCTGAACAAGAGATTCCACACCCTTTTTGCTGAGAAGACAAGCGCTCGAAAGGAGCATGATATACCAAACAAGGTCAGTTCTGCCAGATTTAGCACTAATACTATTTCCCAAGTCTTCTAGTTGTGCAAACCTATAGTTCTCGATATAAACTGTAGCAAGTTTTCTGATCAGATTCTCCTTTATGAAGCCATTAGATCTCAGAACTCTATGGTAAACCTTCTCCATCTTTTCCAACATCCCCAAGTCAGCATAAGCCTCAAGCATTACCACTAGAGTAGAAATTTGCAATTTCATATGCTTAGAACTGAGAACTCTACATACTCCTTCCATTTTTTCAGTAAGTCCACTTCTGGCAAACTCAGTAATTAATGTGTTATAAGTGACCTCATCTGGAAAACAACCACTGGATTCCATCCTCTTCACGCATTTGCTCATCTCATCATAGAGTCCAAAACTTCCATAAGCTCGAATGAGCCCATTATACGTGTCTGGTGTGGGCAACAAACCAGCTTCCAACATCATTCTAAAAGTGACATTTGAATTATCGAAATCTTTTTTTCTAGCAAAACCATGTATTATAGCATTGTAGATGGCCAAAGATGGGACAAGACCACACTCCTCCATGGCTTGAAATGCTGACATTGCTTCACTCATCAAATTCCCTCTACAAATCAACTTTATGATTCTTGAATAGTTAGCAACATTGGTTCTAGTCATCTCAATCTTCTTCCAAGAATCAAATACCTGGTTATCATGCAATGAAAGACATCAGTTTTAATTTGCATGAAGATCAACAGATTATACAACTTAACTTATACTACATCAGTAGAGTTCCAGAAATACCAACAGTTACATATTCAAAGTCACACATCAACTGTAGTTCATTTCCTTGCCTTCTAAGCATCCAAAGAGTTGTGATCATGAATGCATGGAGATTCAGGTGGTATTGCATGTAGCCATGCATATTATAATATTCTTGATGCTGAATAATGTCCTAATTCACATTTGGCAAAAGTACTACATGAGGTGTATATCAAACTTCCAGTGACTACAAATTGATGAAGCTTTAAACAAAATTTCAGTTTCAGCTTCCGTTTCATACTGTTTCAGAATAAAGCGTACCTGCTTTGCTTCTGTTCATCCAACATTAGCAGAAAATTAACTCTTAGCATGTCTAGGAACACCCCCATTTGCCTTTCTTGACAAGCATACATGTTAGCTTAAATTTTAAAAAGACAAGTTTTGTCATCTTCGGCCAAAATGGTTTGCATCCAAAAGGGTAATTTGAGCGTAGAACATAAACTTGAATAATTCACAAAGGTTCCATCAGCAAACTGATATAAACTTATTCTAACCATTAGAAACAAAAATGTGCAACTCCTTAGATTACAGATGCACTTGATCCAAGTCTCAGAAGTACAGTTTGCTGATCATAATATCTCAAGTGAAGCGGTTGTCTGCCATAATAGTTTAAATTAGATGAAGAGAGCTAAGATGTCTATCGATCAAAATGGAAGGATCACGAGCGATTACTTCAGTAAGCCGCCAATTATAGGCTTTTGGGACAATCAGGCCAATGAAACAAGAGTACAAAAACAGTGATCAATAGGAGCCTCAGATGGACAGTTTTAAGTATGCTCTAACATATAGTTCGCATTGACGAATTAGGGCAAGACATGCAAAGTGCTCATTACACACATAGACGACTTAAATGTAAGAAGAGAACGGAAGAGAAAAGCAGTTTCAATCAATCAATTCCAGGCAAAGTTGAATAAAAGAAATCACGCGAGACGCCAACAAGAGGCAGCGAACGGCAAACCTTAAGGGCGTCGTCGGCCCTGCCAGTTTCGACGAGTAAGGCGACGACGGCCCAGAAGTGATCGTCAGGCCAATCCCCATCTCTGGTGAGGAGCCGGAGAGGGCCGGAGCCCTTGCTGCCGGAGACCTCGCCAAGTAAGGCCCGGAGGCCGTTGTTCCGGTGGAAGGAGTCGACGAGGAGGGTCCGGTGGCGCAGCTCCCAATCCTTGGGCAGCAGTTGTTGATCGTCGGGCGGACGGGTCGAAGAGCGGAGCCTGGTGGGAGAGGAAGGCAGTGAGCTCGAGATAGGAAGGAGAACCGAGGAAGAGAACGCAGCGTTGCGAGTGGGGGCAGCGCCAAAGAAGAGGAGGCGGCCCTTCGCGGGCGAAGACGAAGCGAGCGCAGAGGGAGTCGCCGTTGCCATGGGCTCAGTTGTGGATTGCTGCTCGTGTCGTGTTCCCCTTCCGATAAATGCAGCAAGATACGACACGGTCGCCGACCGAAGGTACGAATCCCAACTTATTTCAAGTTATTAGAATAACTAAACATGATTTAAGCATATTAAGCTAAATTATTATCATATAATAACGGATAGGACATTTATGAATTTAAGCCTAACTAATAATTTTTGTTCATTTATTTTTCTTGGGAAAAAAATAGAATATTTCCCCTTTTTATTGACAATATGTTATCCTTTTTCTACCAGAAATTGGAGTTGCCGATCATTGATGTATTATCATCTTGATGGACTCCTAAAGATGATTTATAGATGTATCATCATCCCTAAGTCATGCATTCCTATATATACCGATAGATTCTTCACACAAAAAGCTTAGTTTTATTGAACATACTCATGTTCCACTTTTCTTTTGTCTGAATTAATAAGAGCAGATAGAGCTTAATGTAGAATATAATTCGAGATCTGGAGTCCGACCATAGAGGGATTTTGTGGGGAGGTAAAAATTAGATCTTCTTCATATAAATTTTGATGCTTTAGGGTGAAGAAGTCCCTTTCTAATCAGTAATATTCTCTACACTAAAAGGACTCTCTCATTCTCTTCCTTGATCCTCAATCTTCTAGCCTCTGTTTTCTTGGAGGATGCCTCCATCCTTCCTAAAAAGAAAGAATAAACTTGAAAGAAGAAAGATGGCATATCAATTTAGTATCATAGCTTACGATGAGAACAAACAGAGTCACAATTGGGAATAAACATTTCCATGCAATTCTTAACAACTCAAAGATATGCACGGAGGATGGTGGAAGACAGATGGTGACTTCCATATTTCCACAGAAATCAATATTGACAGGCTCAAACCATAAACAAACCACTCTATAGCTTTAGTTAGGCCAGTCCAACCTATCCCTTTTACACGTACAAAATTAGGTAGGGAAACTAGAGACTTGGAGATAATAGATCTTTAAGTATTGAACGTACATACCAAATCAGGAAACAGTCATAATCCATTTTGATCTCCAAGTCAACCCTACAAGTAGGAAAACATTCAAGGGGATTAATTATCTATAAACTAAGAAATTACTACGTGAAAATATCAAACCTATCTTCGACTCAAGGGGACAATATGGGAGGATATGGCGATAAGCATGATGGCTCAACTGCAGCTACAACTGAAACCAATTTAAGAAAGCATGATTTAGCAATGTCAAGCTATAGAAGGAGTACTCTAAAACTCCAGGAAGACCTTAGGCAACCCCTCCCTTCTACATTTACAAAACAAGGTAAGAATCAAAGGTTTGGATTTGAAAGATCTTCAAAGTGTGTTCACACAAGATTTAAGCTTGGCCAAAACCCATTTTGGCCTCCAAATCAACTCAGCAAGTATCAAACATTTGAGCCGATTATCTTCAAGGAAGGCTCAAGCTCAAGGGAACAACATAAACGATTTATTGGTGAGCATGATGGCTCCAACTAAACTATGATTCATTTAATTTAACCAATTTGAACAACAATAAGAAGACTGATATCAATTTAGTATAGTTGGAAGAAAGGGAGAAAAGTGCTGACTCATGTTCAGTCCCTTAAAGCTAATCCTTTAATCCAAAACATCCTAACAGGTATTACAATAACTTCAAGCTCCATCCATCTACACAACAATTTCATAGCAACAATTAACAAAACAAATCTTGAAAAACACATGTTCCATGCCCCAATTGCTGCTTTCAACCCATGATCAGCGATGATAAAGTTTAATTGAACTTTTGCCTTTAGCTAAACCAAGCCCAAGGATACTAGTATACAAGTCCAAAGGGTAACAATAAATGAAGTCGGTCTTTACCCCAAAGATGATATGATAGATGAATACTTTCATTCGACTTGCCCTTTGAACATCAGCATTTTCAGGAAAACCCTATCAGCCCCTGTTTGCAGCAAAAAGAGAACAATCTTTGGCTCCTTTAGATCATCCCCAAGTCAAATATGAACTCAATTGGCCAGTAGCACCTAATTGCTGGCATGTTCTACAAAACCTGAAATAACAATTTAGTGCTAGAGTATCATCTTCAATGAAATATCTAGAATTTGCATTCATCCTAAAAGTCCTGACACACAACAACTTCTTTATATCTCCCCACATATGAAGCAAGGAGGTATAAGGATTCCAAAAATTACAACCACCACATAATCTTAGATACAACTAAGACGATAGTGGATTTGAGAAGTGAGGTTTTGTAAAGATATGCACTAGATATAATCTAGCTTTATACACCCTTCATCAAATAATTTTGGATTCCTCCAGATAGACCAACTTAGGCAATTATAAGTTCAGGACATACATATTTCCTTGTAACCAAGTATGCAATACCGTACCGTACCGGTGTTTCGAGGTTGGCTCAGTACGGTACGGTACCGTGTACCAAGCGATACACTTAATTTAGGTGTAGAACCCTCCAAAAATACTTGAAAATAAAAAAAAAAGTTAGGATAGGGTTTTTAAGTTAGAAATAAATATAGTAATAGCATAATTTTAGTAAAATCAATGTAAATTAGGTAAGAATAGTATCACATATCTTTTTCGGGCTTTGAAGAATATCTTGTGCAATGTTCGTATTTCAATCTATTACGAATTGTCCTTATGTAAACATACCTCTTGATTAGAAAGTTCTTCCTCTTAATCTTCCTAAATTTAGGAGAGCACAAATGTGAGAAAAAAAGAGTTTGAGATAGTTTAAGAGAGTATGAAAATGCAATGGAGTGAAATAGGGGAGAAGAATGGTTTAAATACTAAGAGAAAAGGCTCCAACGGTCAATTTGACAGTGTAGCACTTTGGTACTGTAGCACGTTCCATCCGGTAGCGGGCGGTACCATTCGAAATTGCATACCTTGCTTGTAACAACTTATTTTTCATATCTGATCTGGATGGATCCTGATGGTGGACCTAATCTAAGTCCTAGCCAAATGAGTGCATGATCAGCTTTTACTATAGGGTATTTGTCTCTGGATACAAACATAACACTGGATTAGTCACATGCTGGTCATTTTTGGCTTATTCGAGATGTCTTGGTGCCACATTAAAAGCTGAATCAAACAAACATCTTCTTTTATGTGCGTGCTAACTTTTAAAGTGATTCAATAGCACATGAAGGTCTTTTCTTATGTGAAACAATTACAATCATAACTTGTGGAAATTTATAGCGCCAAGCATAGCTGAAGTCATACTGGATATAGAATGCTCAGTCAATCAAAGATCACAGGAAACTAAACCAAAGAACACTAAGACACCAAGATAACTGGTGCAAACAAATATCATTGAAGGAGCAAGATAAATGAATGGAGTGCCAAGGAAAGCTAACCAATGGTCAAACTGCCTTTTGATTGAGTAGGCTATAGTCTACGATACTTACAAAAATTGGAAGACCAAAGAAAGGAAGGGGTCAACATGCCACATCAACATTTCTGACCATGTAAACGACTTAATTAATACCTTGTCCAGCTTATCTTCAAAATTGTAATAGTTTATGGGATCAAATTCTATTGAGACCAGCTGAAAGAAGTTAAAGTTGGCTAAACAATATTGATGGCTAACCTTATGATGCAGCCTAATGGATAGGGAGGACCACCTCAATCCTAGCACACCAAGGACCCAAAAAAAAGGGATCAACCAAGCTCTTATTAGTCCAACATGAGATCCTACAAATAAAAGTATAGTTTTAATTTATAACCCATATGTAATAGCCCAATGTAATGCATATTCCTTGTCAGTTATGGACATTGTAGTATTGTATGGCCAAATTGTCTATATAAGATACTTCACTACCAGCAAATGCAACAGAGTCTATTTAACTCTTCAAATTAGTCATTGCATTATTACTAATATCATTTTTAAATTATGTTGTGACCAACATATATTTATTGTCATTTTATAAATAATGCATTAGTATGAGAATTGGACTATAATCACTATCACAGGCCTCAGTTGTTCATGTGATTTCAATGGTGGAAGTCTTTCCCTTAATCTTTAGAACTCATAATGTGCTCCAACTTCTTATAACCATTGGCAAGCTTTTCAAGTATTCCTTCAGGAGATCCAGTTTTGTGAAAAAATCACTGCATACTATGTGAAGATTGTTCTACGCCAAAATGGTGCAAGCTGCCAGACCACAGTTTGGATATGTTGTAGTCCCCATAGATCCTAATTTGCAACCACCCAAAAACTCTTGATCAGAAAAGTCACAGAGTTTCTTAAACAATCATCAATATGTTTGAATTCTTGCTATGATGGCAACACTTCCAATAAGCAGCGCTGCTCGGTTCGCATTCACTGTTAGAAGATATAAAACATATGTACCTTACATCCTCAGGTGTAGATTCACAACAGTTGGTTGCATGTATGTCTGTTGGATGGAAAGTGCCATAGGTAAGTATGGATGGAAAAGGAACGAGCATATTTTTTTTGTCCTTGCTTCGGCACCACTAGTCTCGAGTCCTACATCAACAAATCAGTGTCCAGTAAAACCATGTCAAAAAAATCTCCTTGATTCAGCTGTGCCCAAACAGTAGATCAAAATATATGGAATGATTCATCATTTTATTCCACAAAAGATCATACAGCTTCTCTAATTGAGTAATTAGTGGAATCAGACAGATTAAAGCATCAAAGTGAACAACTATGATCTATGACATAAATAGACTGAAGTACCACAATGCAATATGAGCTGTCATGAAACCAAAGCAGTAATATAGTTGTGAAAAAGGATCAAATAGTGATCAAGAAATCGAGTTGCAGCAGAAGTGGAAGCCAAACAAGAAAAGTATATTTATGATCAGACCACAGCTTTCATGTAGCGACATGTGCAAGAGTCACTAAAAGTTGGAATCAAATATGAGCACAAGATTTACCTGGTTTTATCTTAAATTTCAAAACGTTTGGTTGCCTTCTCGAAATAAACTTTATTGGATGATCAGTGGAGTGCCTATGCCGGTCTGTTGATGAAATCAACTACAAATTGAATTTATAATTGCCATCAGATGCCAGCAATATATCAAAATGACAAAGAACTGAACTACATATTGATAGCCCAAGCATACAAATTGTGCAAAAGAAAATCACGAAACTAATCAGATTCTGCAGGCTACCAAAATTAATTGTTTACTGTCACACCACTCAACAAGTATCAAATAAACACAGATGCATTAGCACAGGATTTCAGATCAAATACCCAGAGGGAAAGAAGTTCAGATTGGAAAAAGGAAAGGTATTACTATACTTGCAACTAATCACTCGCTTGGTCATGGTTGGGAACAAGGTTCAAAAAACCAGACCAGACCAATAGCCCAGGAACCATCTCATCTGCCAATTTAGCCCATGCTCAAAGACTTGAATATGGTCAAACCAGCAGGAAGTACATGAACCACAGGTTGAACCAATGAACCGCCAACATAATTCAAAGTTACTCAAAATTAATTATTCTGAGTGTAAAGTTATCTTCCTCTTCATCTGTAATTAGATAAGTCAAAAGTTCTTGCTCCCAGATTGGAACAATACCTTTGACCTCAAGTGTGTACTAAGATCAACACACTGAGAAGTGAGAAGTGCGAGTCTTTGCATTTGAATTGAACGTAATTGTTCCCCAATGCAGCATTGCTTGAAGACATTTCACAACATTGCCTAAACACTGGCAGTGATCTAATTTCTCACAAAGCTCTCTGCTCACCAGCGATCACTTTCAACCAAAACCTTTTCACTATCCTCCATCTTCCAGAATTGGACTCTGGGTGAGCTCCTTTCTCTCTAATTCTCTCTCACAAACATGATGATCAAATTCCCAATGGTTGCCATGGCAATCCCTCTCCTCAGACTAAGTCCACGATGTGCCTCTCCCCTTGGCCCCTCCATTGGCACTAGTGGTCCCTTACAGGATGGTTGCAAGAGTAGCATGGAACCACACCACTTCTGCAATCATTAGCTTTTTCTGAAATGATGATAGAATTGGTTTGATGGTTTGGTGATCATGACAAGGATCCTATTGTTAGACATGGTAACAATCAGCAGTCATGGAGAACTGAATTGCCAACCTCTTTTTCTCGATTTACAAGTTAATCACAACTGGAAATTTAACATATTTTAAAAATTTTGAATTATTTTTAATCACTAGGTCCATGTCATTACGAATATTTGATAAAAATTAACTTAATAACAGTAATCTTTGTGAAGAAAAATATTTTGTTAAATTTACTTTCTGTTTTTCTGTAAACACAAAAAAAATTACTGTTGACATTCAACAGATCCTACGTCGAGACATGGATCAGAATTACCATTGTAAAAATAAATCTAGCATATCTGATCTCTTCCTGATCTAATTTTTTGCCTGACTTCAGATATAGTCTCTCCTTTGTATAGCACTTTCTTAAACTATATGTTTATGTATTTATTACATCCTCATAGTTTGGCCCCCATTCTGACATGGTCGAACCTTTAAAGCTTGAACATTTCCTTCTTTTCTGCTGATGTCTGTCTGGTATTTTAAACACTGGTCAGTGTAGACTTACAGTGTGCTAGTCATCCTACTAGAGGGCAAGACTGAGCTCAATGACACTGCATTCATATAAGTAATCCAAACCTAGGTAGCAAGAAGACAGGAAAAGAATGTGGTCAATGGTATCCAAGAAAATGCTATCAAGTTGCAGCAGAAGTGCAAGCCACGCCAAGCAACACCCCCTTGAAAGAGAAAAATGCTTCATTTGAATTTTGATACACTAATAGAGATCAGCGGGTTAATAAATTATTGTTCTTACTTGCAGAGTAGTTATTAAGTTCTACAAGTAAATCCTTACAAACAACTCAAACAGTATATATATGCCATTATGCGTAACTCCAATACTAAGTGTCCTTAGCCTTTACAGCAATATTCTTTAATTATTGTCTATCTTGTAGATGCACAAGAAGCTAAGTAAAAATTAAAGGAAACCTATTGTATGAGACTCCCATCAATACAAGGTCTAGGGAAAAATCAATACACACAAAGGTTTTTGTTAGTTCGAAACCCTGTCACCTAGATCGCAAAGGAGAATTTGTACCAAGACCTACCCTCGAGGGCTAAGTAAAAATTGAAAAAGGTAAACAGAGATGAACTAATCAATGGCCAATTAAAAAGAAAATAAACCCGAAATGCATGCAATGTGATGTATATAAAGCTTTATGTAAGAGATACCAACAGATATTCTAAACAAAAACCTGATTAATAGACAAAGACCTTTTCATCATATCGAAAGAGTGATACATCAAAATACGGGGAAGGACTTTGTGACTGACAAGTGTATGGTACTGAAGTCATCATCTTCTTCACAAACTGCCAAAAAAGAAGTAAATCAGATTACAGAGCTGGACTAGAAACAATAAAGTCCTGCATCATGTTGGATACGAATAACATGCTTTGACTACTACAAATTACAAATAAATATTAGGTAATAATGCTTTTGTTTAGTTAACATTTAGGAAAAAACTGTAACACTAATGGTACTTAAAGAATAAAAACAATATATTTAGCATATGTATGTTCAACACAATATGAGCCCATTGGCATTAGTGGTGCAAGGAGGGATAGAGGAAGATCATAAGACTTTGATAGAAACCAACAGAAAGAGACTTAAATGGTCTATCCAATAACTAGATATGCTGTGTAGTGCCTCAATAGCAGTAAAAGGTTCAAGTAGCCTACCCAAATAATTAGGAAATTATGGCTAGTTAATCATGTTGTAGATTCAAGACAAAAAAGGCTCTCTCATGAATGTCATGACTAACAATGTGTTATGAGGCAAGGTATGCAATTTCGAATAATACCGTCCGGTACGGGCGGTACGTACCGGTCCGTCAGCTTACCGGTACACGGACCGCTCATTACCGAAAATCTTTTATATATATATATATATATATAAACGAGGCGACGTCACCCCACTTGGGAAGAAGAGAGAGGCAACGTCTTATATATATATATATATATATATATACTGAACGGTATACCGCTCGGTATATAGTTTCGTACCGTACCAAGCAAATATCGAAACTCTGGTACGGTACGAAATTACAAACCTTGCTATGAGGTGACTTCAGGTTAACGAGGAAGTGACAAAAAGTTGTGCTCTATTGAAACCAAGTATTTCCATTTTGTTGAGATGTGCCATGCCAGTCAGTGGTAATGTTGTTGTTGCTCCATGTTAAGCCAATTCATTTGAGATCAAATCCATTAATCCTATGTCTTCTCATTTTATAACTTGGGAATAACAATATATCAGATTCACACAGCAAAGAATACCTATTTATGAAGAGAACTTATGTCAAACACTTCAAGAAATGAGGTCTACCTGTGAGAAACTGCTTTGTTTGTTTTTCATGCTCCAAAGTTGTTCAAGAGCATGGATATTATTGGAGTGGGATGAAATAAAATTAGCATGCACCGACTCTCTTGAGTTTGCATGAAAATGGTCATAGAACTGTTCAAACAAGGAATACAATTCTTCCGATGAATTCTGCAGACAAGAGATTGTGGACAAAATTATGGCAATGAGAATGTTCTCTACCAATGATAAAATGAAAGAAGCCATTACCTGATAAAATGCAATGACCTCTGTTGTTTCCATGTTATACACAGCAAAAAAAGCTGGATGTTGATCAGTACTCCGAGAAACCTAAATTATTAAATTCATCAAGAGGATAGTAATTCACAAAAAAAAAGTACATATATGATTGAAAATGAACAATATATCAAAAAAATATCATTTTTGGCAATGTCCAAAAGTACAACAAGATACAAAAACTTACTCCTCCATCAACACTACCAAATTTGATTAGAAGATGATGACGATCCAAAAACTGAGCCTGTTCAGAGTACCCCTAAAAGTTACTGACTGCACTTATATAGACTAAGGAAATTAGAAAAAGAGAGAGAAGAGTAGAGGAGAGGAGAGAATCCAAAAATCAGGAATAAGAAAGAAAAACACATAAAGCTCCACAAAACTAAAATTACAAAAATTCTTAGGAAAACATAAAAGATTTTGGGTTGAGTTCTCACTTAAGTATGCATATGCTAATATGAACTTGAAACAAAGCTGTAACTGCTTACCTTCCACATGATGAGATCAACATAATCTTGGAAGTGAAAATAGAACTTCTTCTTAAGATGTTGAACCCTCTGGAAGAAAAAGATATTTTAGATATATTTGATCAAGTATTTCATTATCAACCAAAAGTTGTTGTAGCAGAGAATTGAGATGAAAAACAAGAATTCAAAACTATTGTGCACATTGATGTTTCCAATATCTAGAGATTTAAAATGTTTTTTTGACCTCAATGCTGCACAATTTGTTGATCTATCATCTATTTCTACAATGTTCGCCAATATCTACCTAAGGTTTTAAAAGTTGATCGAACAGGTTGTGTCATCCAATATTTATTGATCCGATCAGAAATCAGCATCTGGATCAGGCAATTTCGTTCAGTTTGATCTGAAACCCAGCATACTGCTTGGTGATACTATTGTACCAAGCATACCATCTGACTTTATAACCAAGGATACCGAGCTGTCAGCTTCTCACCAGATACCCCTACCATTTATTTTTTTTATTTTTTTGACAATATCTTTTTCTACTTCTATATTCCTCCCTGCTCCTCTCCCTCCCGATCCCCTTTCCATGTTGCTCATTACCTCACTGGCACCATCAATTCTTCCTGTCTCCAGTGCTCCTCCTCCTCCTTTGCTTTTCCTCCTCTTCCTTTGTTTCTTCCTCTTCTACCTCCTCTGACCCCACTCCTCCTCCCCCTTCTTCTCTCCCTCTTTCTCTTTGATTTGTCCCGACTGGTAATGTCAATATATTGTGTGTCAGTGATCAGTACATACCACACTGAGTGAAACTTGAACCCTTGGTCACACTTTGTTCTTATACTAAGCAAGGTTCTTAATCTCACTTTGATGTAGAATTGATAAAGGATCCATAAATTTGAACCATAAGACTGGATCAAAGGATCATAATATGCTGGTACATGTCAAATTTTAGTGAAAATTTATTCTTCAATCATAATCGTAGTCACAAGGGCCCTTCAGTAAGTAGAAGAATAAAGGTGGATTATTTATTGAATGTTGGGAATAAGTATGGAAAGATTAATCAAATAGCATTAAATCTTGTACCTCAGCTGACTTTTCTTTGCCTTGAAGAATCTAAATGTCACAAGATTCACAATCACAAAGTTCTTTTGTATACAGAAGCATGAAGGTGGATTATTTATTAAATAATGTGGATAAGAATGAAAGGATAGCATTAAATCCTATACCTCAACCAGACTTTTTCTGCCTTGAATTAGCACCTAACATGTATTTTTAGGATTCACTTGTGACAACTGTAAACAGTCTTTCTTCCCAATCCTTACCACCATCTCTCTCACTTTCTTTCTGCTGCAAAAAGAGAGGATGGGATTTCTTGAGTCTTCTGACAACTTGAGTTGACCAGTTTAAGTGTGTCATGTTGTCTCCATCAACTTCATCTTTTTTATCAGCACCATGGGATATTGTTCTCAGTGGTCCTCGCCTGCCTCTTCAAAGGGAAGCTTGCCTATGCCCATGCCTTCCTCATCAAGTGCTTTTGCCGTCTACGTCGTCCTCTCCACCACCTTTGTCCACAACCTCCCCAGCACCTTCATCGCCCAAGCCAACTGCCAGATCATTACTTGTCCCTGGACTGACTGCCTCTTCTCCAGCCTCCACAACTTGCTCAATGCCCTCTTTCTCCTCATAAAATCCAAGTTTACTAAATTAACTGATGTTAAGTAGCATGAGATTACCGAATTTGTGGAGACAACTTGCAAATTTACCAGATAAACTTCCTCTTCTCCAGCCTCCTCTTCCTGCTAAATGTCCTCTTTCTCCCCACAAACCCCAAGTTTACTTGATAACTCAGTTGATTGGCATTAAATTATCAAACTTGTCGAGTTAACTTGTGAGTTTAACCCTGTCAAACTTATGAGTTAACTCTCTTGAATGGATATAGGCCATAGGATAGGGCATCCTACAATGTAGATCATGAGTTTGATTATACCAAAAAAACAATGTGGAAACTTCTAATAATGCTCTTAGTTTCACCATTACATGACTTCCTAAACTTTAATGAAACCTTGTGGATTTGAGACAATCATTTGAAATTTTATTGCCAGTCCCAAGCTTATATGAAAAAGATGGAAGGTTACACTGGGCAGTATATAATTGTGGAGAACTCATTAATCAGAAGGCAATTGCTTTTATTACAGATTGTCATCTGAAACCAACACAACACGAAACATCTTCACCACCCCAAGTACTCCTAAGTACAAAGGATGGCCTAGGAGGTTGTCCGAAAGCAAAAAATCACATTGGCAACCAGATGTGGTGCAATCAATATAGGCAAGAGTCTTCACATTATTCTGGGCCAATGCAGATAAAGAAGCTAATCCAAGATGATATAAGATTAGATATAAAGAATATAAGAATACTTTCGAAGAAAGAGTAAGAACCGGCAAATATGATGGTTTAGAAAAATTAACATAATTTGTCTACAAGATGCTAAATCAGTAAGGTAAAAATCCAGGTAAAGTGATCAAGATATAAAATTTGGTATACTGGAAATTTTGAACATAGAAATGGTACAAGCAATTTTGTAGATAAAGATCTTAAGGTGATACTGATGATGTCGAGTTAATTATACTATTAAAATTTATATTATGTTTTATGAGAAAAATTTTAAATATTATAAGTGCTTATACCCCTTAGATTGGACTAGATGAAACCAAAATGGAATTTTGAAAAAGTTTAAAGAGAATAATTTAGGAAATACCTTTAACTAAAAAACTCATTACTGCAGGGTATTTGAATGACCATATAGGGAGAATTTAAAGGAGTGTGTGTGAGGGCTTTAGATATAGGGAGTAGAACAAATTGTGGTATGATTTTAGATTTTGTTGCATCTTATGATCTCATTACTCACTTCAAGAAAAGATATGAACATTTGATTACTTGTAGGACAACTGCTAGTTTGACAGTCTTTCAAAGTTAAAGATTTTTGACAAACTTGTGTTCAAACCAAAGATTGAAATTTCGTACCGTACCGATGTACCGAGTTTTGCTCGGTATGATACGGTACGGGAGTACCAAGCGGTACGTCAGGGCATACCGAGCGGTATGTACATAGTCTTTCAAAGTTAAAGGTTTTTGACAAACTTGTGTTCAAACCAAAGATTGAAATTTCGTACCGTACCGATGTACCGAGTTTTGCTCGGTATGATACGGTACGGGAGTACCAAGCGGTACGTCAGGGCATACCGAGCGGTATGTACATACATATATATATATATATATACATATATATATATATATACACATATATATATATAATATAAAAAAATCTAAAAAGGAGGCATACGCTGCCTCGGCGACATCGCCTCCTCCTCTTCTCCTCGTCGCCTTAGACGAGGAGAAGAACGTGGTCTCCTTTATCTCCTCATCTGCGACGTCCGGCAAAGAAGACGTCAAAGGCCGTAAACATCTCCGACCTTCGGCGAAGAACGTGGCGAAGGCCGTAGACGTCTCCGGCCTTCGGCAAAGAAAGTGACGAAGAAGAAGCTGTAGAATCACAGACGAGGCGATGAACAAGATCACCTCTTCTGCTACTCTAGCTGCCACCTGGCCGTTACCTCCTGGATCGAGATTGTCGAGTGAGGGCGGCGTCGGATCAGGATGCATCGAGGTTCTCTCGATTCTTCATCTTCTAACGCTTTCTCTTTCTTCTTCCTTCTCCCTCGACGCTTCTTCTTCCCTCGCCGCAGCCAAGCTGACACCGCCCGGTAACGGGCAATCACAGTCGAAATCGACCGTTACCGCTCGAAATAGGGCAGTAACGATCAAAATTTCAACCGTTACTGCCCGATACAGCCCTGTATCATCCAATACGGGGCTATATCAAGCGTTCTACCCGGTAGCGAGCAGTCTGCATACTGGTCTGCTGGCAGACCAGTACATACCACCCGGTATGGGCGGTACCATTCGAAATTTAGAACCTTGGTTCAAACTTCAATCTCCAATTGCCCATGTAAAATTGCTGCCTGGCAACACTTACTAAAAATTAACTTCAAACCCAACATAGCTGGTTGTGATACCAAGAAACTTGGTTGATTCAGGAATATGCAAGAGAATTTGGAAAGAGGTTTGCTAGCATACCAAAATTGGATCTGCTTCTTCACTCCATGCTTTGTGAAAAATAAAAGAAAGCAAACGTTGCTTGATACCAGTAAGGAAAGAGCTTGCTTGTGCAACCGGCTGGTGATGAATGCCATTAGCTGATTCATGAACACTTCCGACTGGTCTGCTTTTATTTGGAACTGTCATGCGCTGAAGAAAATGAATATTGACATCATTTGTCACCATGTTATCATCAAAGAAATCAGGAGCACAACAAAACTTGAATTTAAGAACTTGCAGTTACAACTTCAAAACCAAACCATTCTAATAAATGTACAACAGCAATGAAATTGACTGGAACAAAGTAGCTGAAGCAAAATGTAAATTTAGTACTTTCAGGAAAACAGTAGCAACCAAACCAAAAATTTGCCTATGGAGCATCAAAACAAGGTTCTCAATTTTGAATACCTGATCCATGCCAGTCCATGGCGTACAAAAACATGGTACGCATGTGCCATGCATAGGTTTTCGCCGGTTGGGAGTACCAAGCGGTACGTCAGGGCATACCGAGCGGTATGTACATATATATATATATACATATATATATATATATATACATATATATATATATATATACATATATACACATATATATATATATATAATATAAAAAATCTAAAAAGGAGGCATACGCTGCCTCGGCGACATCGCCTCCTCCTCTTCTCCTCGTCGCCTTAGACGAGGAGAAGAACGTGGTCTCCTTTATCTCCTCATCTGCGACGTCCGGCAAAGAAGACGACGAAGACGTCAAAGGCCGTAAACATCTCCGACCTTTGGCGAAGAACGTGGCGAAGGCCGTAGACGTCTCCGGCCTTCGGCAAAGAAAGTGACGAAGAAGAAGCTGTAGAATCACAGACGAGGCGATGAACGAGATCACCTCTTCTGCTACTCTAGCTGCCACCTGGCCGTTACCTCCTGGATCGAGATTGTCGAGTGAGGGCGGCGTCGGATCAGGATGCATCGAGGTTCTCTCGATTCTTCATCTTCTAACGCTTTCTCTTTCTTCTTCCTTCTCCCTCGACGCTTCTTCCCTCGCCGCAGCCAAGCTGATACCGCCCGGTAACGGGCAATCACAGTCGAAATCGACCGTTACCGCTCGAAATAGGGCAGTAACGATCAAAATTTCAACCGTTACTGCCCGATACAGCCCTGTATCATCCAATACGGGGCTATATCAAGCGTTCTACCCGGTAGCGAGCAGTCTGCATACTGGTCTGCTGGCAGACCAGTACATACCACCCGGTATGGGCGGTACCATTCGAAATTTAGAACCTTGGTTCAAACTTCAATCTCCAATTGCCCATGTAAAATTGCTGCCTGGCAACACTTACTAAAAATTAACTTCAAACCCAACATAGCTGGTTGTGATACCAAGAAACTTGGTTGATTCAGGAATATGCAAGAGAATTTGGAAAGAGGTTTGCTAGCATACCAAAATTGGATCTGCTTCTTCACTCCATGCTTTGTGAAAAATAAAAGAAAGCAAACGTTGCTTGATACCAGTAAGGAAAGAGCTTGCTTGTGCAACCGGCTGGTGATGAATGCCATTAGCTGATTCATGAACACTTCCGACTGGTCTGCTTTTATTTGGAACTGTCATGCGCTGAAGAAAATGAATATTGACATCATTTGTCACCATGTTATCATCAAAGAAATCAGGAGCACAACAAAACTTGAATTTAAGAACTTGCAGTTACAACTTCAAAACCAAACCATTCTAATAAATGTACAACAGCAATGAAATTGACTGGAACAAAGTAGCTGAAGCAAAATGTAAATTTAGTACTTTCAGGAAAACAGTAGCAACCAAACCAAAAATTTGCCTATGGAGCATCAAAACAAGGTTCTCAATTTTGAATACCTGATCCATGCCAGTCCATGGCGTACAAAAACATGGTACGCATGTGCCATGCATAGGTTTTCGCCGGTTTCGACTGATCAAGACCCTAAAAAGTCCCTATTTTAGGGTTTTTCCCTACTTCTCACAGTCAATACAAACAAGATTCATAAAATTAAACTGTTTCTAGTCTACAAAACAACAAATATTGCAATGAAGCATATCAAAGAAGGAATATAGGCTATATCTAAAAAGGTACATTGTAATATTGTATACACAAACAAATTATCTTTTCTAAGCAATTAAGCATAATAAATTTAAATATAATGATAGTCATGAGTCCATGGCGGGTGGGTTTGATCCTTTGTGTGATGAAACTGTAGATCGATGTGACCCATAGATTGCAATACCACCCAGTGTGGTACGATACAAGTGGTACTGACAATGGAATATCAAAACAAGGTTCTCAATTTTGAATATCGGGCTCATGCCTCCATAGTCAGACCAAGTCTGGCACATGCTGGCATACAAAGACATGGTAGGCCCAGCATGTGCCATGCATAGGTTTTTGCCAGTTTTGACTGATCAAGAGTCTAAAAAATCTCTATTTAAGTTTTCTTTCCCAACTTTTCATGGTAAAGACAAACAAGGTTCAAAATATTAAAGGGATTTTAGTCTAGAAAACAACATATATTGCAATGAAACATATATCACAAAAGTAATATAGGCTATATCTAAAAGAATACACTGTATACACGAACAAATTATCTCTTCTATGGCATTAAACATAATAAACTTCAAATATAATGATCATCATGATTCCATCGAAGGTGGCTTGAATCCTTTATGTGATGAAACTGTAGGTCGATATGATCCAACAGATTGCAATACCACCAACTATTGACCACTCAGACGGGGGACTGGTATACGAAGAAGCTAAAACCAACTGGTCCCAGTATACATGGTACCACCCAATATAAGCCTTGTGCAAGTATGTACCGGCAGCAACCTTACCTTGGAGGGTGAGGCTACCAACTAATCGTTAATTAGATGTTGGCACCTTCATGTGCAGCTATACAAAGCCCCCACACACCCCATTCACCCCCTCTTTAACTCTTTTTCATGAAGATCATTAGGGGAGGTTGATTTCCACAAGAAAAGTATAAATCAAGATCTTATTCATTTCCTCTTCAAATTAAGGTAATTCTGAATCTAATCTCTAGGAAGTCAGAGGCATGCAATTAGGTTAGAGTTTATGTTTATTCTTGCATGCTTAGACTAAGTTTCAAATTTTAGACGTAATGTAGGGCTTAATGCAATCTCTAGACTAAGTGGATCCAGCAAAATAGGTTAGAGTTTATGTTTATTCTTGCATGTTTTGGTTAAATTTCAAATTTCAGACCTAATTTAGGGCCTACTGTAATCTCAAGATTTTGGTTGATCTAAGCTAGATCTATGAAGATCAAGCCTAGATCTGAATGAAATTAGCCCAGATCTATATTAGTATAGGCTTGATCCATGCGGATCTAGCTTAGATGAACCAAAATATTAATCTGCATGGATCTAGCCTTGACCACATGGATCAAGCCATATCTATAGCTAGGCCAACCATGTGTAGGGCCCTAGATCATATGGGCACACCTTGGTCACTGTGGAATATCCCTAGAATTGATTAAGGCATCTGAGGTCTGATCTTAAGGGGTTTGGAACAAGTTTCCTGGTTTAAAGGAGCTTCCTACTTGAATTTTAACAAAGATACAGCAGTTTTTCGAATTTGAAGGATTCCAGCTTGAAAAAAAGTAGAAACCATCTACATAAATCTCAAAGCGTGACAAAGGAAGATATCTAGAGTTTCCAGGACTTCTCCAAGGCCAAAGCCAATAAAAGAACAACGCCACAAAAGAAACCTTTTATCTCTTAGTTGACCTATATATGCATCTTTTGATGTTTGTAGGCTATTTCATGATCTGGTTCATATCTGTATGCTGGTTTCTCACAGACTACATATTTAAATAGAGGAAGCTCTTAGGAACACGTGGTCTTCTGTTACTCCTTCACATAAGCATCTGCATGTTGGGCATAATTTATAATTAACTATCATTAGAAAAAGATAAGGAATATACAAAGACTAAAAGGAGCTGAAAGCTATATTTTTGCAGCAAATGTATGTACCTCTTTAAAGTATCTAATATAGGACAAACAAGTAATAATCAGCAATGTTTATCAGATTCTGTCAAGCCATGACGGAATCAATGCATGCACAAAGAAACACTAAATGCTTGCAGTTAAAGAAAGATGCAAATGTTACATCTTATTCCAAACAGCAAGGTGAAAAAAATATGGTCATAGCTCGACATGTAATTCTTACAATATCACTGGCAAGCCATCAGCCACAGTTATGATACAAAAGCAGAAATAATCATCTAAAAAGGATAATGAACCTTTTTTTTTTCTGCAAAGTGGCGAAGGGGATTGATCTTGCTATCAACAACAAGATTTTTGCTGGTTAAACTAGCTAACATATTCAAAAAAACATTATTGAATGAGATTTTGAGCTATCAATCTTTGGTAGGTAGATCTGGTAGAAAATTCTTCTTTGATTTTTACTCAAATGGCACATAGGCAAATATGAGGGAGCATCTAGCTGCAGCAATAAAACTAAAAGAGCAATATAATAAAAATAAGGCAAGTGCATTTGAGTATTTGATGAGTACAATTTGATTACTCTCATAGAGACAGGATACTGATCTTGATGAATGAAAAAAACTCACCTGAGCATGAGAGTTGAGAAATAACTCATCATCCTCTAGGCAGAATGAACCAATATTCCGCACATCAACTAGGTTTCCACCCCTAACTTGAAGAATATGTATTGTCTGATATCTTAGGGACATTATACACAATAAATCTTCATACAAGAAAACCCCCATGCTATGAGCTAGGTTGACAAAATCATTGCAAAACGACTTCTCATCCATCACCACTCCGTCTTTAAGTCTGATAAGAATATATCAAATTAACAAATTATTAGAAAAATTGTGAAACTTTAGAAGCTTCATGATCTAACAAAGAAAAAAATATTATGAATAGAACTTGATTCCCTTAAGTAACTTAAGTCAAAGTACCTTACAAGGTGAAATGTTATTTTTTCTATTGAAGGGACTCCATGAATTGCACCCTCAATAGCAGGAACTTCATGACTTTGTGCGGTCGATGTTGCAAACAAGCCAAATTGAGGATCCTCCAAATAAAGAAAAAAGTCTTTGCAAATAAATTCACTGCTCGATCCTAGTGATACACTGTATAGCTGGGTAAAGAAGCTGTCAAACTTCTTTGCTTTCTGGGTCAAACTCTGGTAATCACAATTTTCTCCTTTGAATGAAAATGACAACCATGTGGGTCTGTAAACTATGATATCTTGGAGGTTCCTGCTAAAACTTACAAGGTACCGACCATCATCCGTGATCTTACGCAATGAGTGATCTGGACAATCAATATCACATATAGTACAGCTAGGAACCAGATTCTCATAAAAATGTCTAACCAAATTAATCTGCAGAAAGTAATCAACAAGTTAAATTTTGTCCAGATATTGTCAATTAAAATAAACTCAGACACCCAGAAGATAATGGTATTATGAATCAGAGATAGTAAAGACAATGCAGGAGGAGCATTAGACAATTCTAACAGAAGTGAAAATGTTATTAGTAAATGTCAACATCATTAAAAGATCTTTATCATATCATTCCCCAAATCAAGGTTTAAGAAACTATCCACTGACCTATCAGAATTTACTTATCCACCAGCCTACGGATTGTGAACCAGGCAATTTCGCCAAGTTCAATCCAATATGAGTTGTACTGTGCAATAAGCTTACCGTACTGGGCTTCCTGGTAAGGAGATCAGCACCAGATGCTACCTGGTAGTAAGCTTAGTATCTGATACAGGTACTTTTTTTTATTTTTGCCAGTTGTAATAGCTATCCCTTTTTGCTTTTTCTTTTTCTTTCTTTCTCTCTTTCTATCAAGCACTCTCTCTTCTTTTTTCTCTCTTTCTCTCAAAGTGATCTCTTTCCCCCAATGTGCTCTTTATCCTCCCCTCCACCTCCTACTCATCTGGGTCACCACCTCCTACTCCTCATCGTCCTCTTCCACTTCTTCCTCCTTTGACTTCTCCGCCTCTGCCACCAGTCCTCTTCTCTTTCTCCTCCTCCCCACTTTTCTCCCTCTTTCTCCCTGGTCAACCTGTACTGAGTGCCGGAACACTGAACTGTACAGAGACTATACCTATTTGACCGCCGACTGGTATCAGCACAAGATCAAGAGCAGAAAATTGAAGAACTAGATCCAATGTGACAGTTAACTTGCAGCTAAGATATCATGATAGTAACCCATCCAAAGATAGGATAGATGTGCGACTGACAAATTTGTGTTGGTCAGCAGATGGCACTGTATATTATGTCATTGTGCATCAACATAGACATACTTGTGGCAGAAGATGGGGGGAAGAACTTGACTTTAGAATCCATCCATAAAAGAAAGAAGAGAGCAGCAACTAAACTGGTACCAACACAATTTGCCGACATAGTAAGATTCAGTGCATAAGGCAATCCCTAAAATAGTACAACTCCTTTTTAGGAAACTAAACAAAGATCAGGTGCTGCAAAAATTATCAGATAATGCAAAAACAAAAAGCAAATATCTGATAGGAATCAACAAAATATGATGGTTTATTCTACCTGTATGGGAGAGTCAACCTATAACATGAATTCTATACAAAAGAATCTGTGTTTCATTAGGCTGGTTTGCCTTTTGGCTCACATAATATGTCTTCTAAGTTTCTAACCACTAATCTAGTTCTTCCCATCAACAGTTCCTAGTAAGCCTTTCCACTCTAATTTCATAATCTATTATAGGTTAAAACCACCAAGCCTCTCCATTTTGCACTAAACTATAATATATAAGTCAAAATGAGATGTACTCAGTTTTCAACACTTCTACAATAACAAACAGTTACAGAAGTAGAAATCTTACCCATATGCACCATACAACCTGATTTAGAAATATGCGATTACACTATATCAGGCTCACTCATAATTTCCTCTCTAGAATTAAGTACCAACTGCAATAATGGCCATACAGACTTCCCATACATATGCAATGTCAAAACTTTCAAAGTTTCACTTCCAGCCTCACCATAACAAAAACCAAAATAAGATAAAGCACAATCCTTAAGATTTGAATGTTCCCTACAAAGATCTTGTTGCTTCAGTTTGAATCATTTAACTTTGAACTCATGGTTTTAAGCTTCCATTCTTGCATAAATTCAGCTTAATCCTATAAAATTCCTTTTATGACCAAGGCATTTGCAGAAAGAACATAATCAGGCAACCGTTCATAGATCACTTGTTGCTCATAAACCAGGCTAGAAGGATCTTCAACCATTATGAATTTTTAACAATCTTTCTTTTTCAAAGCCCATTACACTTTCAACTGCATTTCCATTTTATTTGTTTTATCTGTTATTTACCAGATTAATCTAAGACCACAGATATCTTTTGCACTGGGTACTATAAAGACCTGTATCTATGAACCCAGCCTACCCTTTAAGTTCTTTAATATGGTTAAAATAATAAAGACTTTTGTTTATAATTTCTTCTAACATGTGCACAGCCCTGATGAAGTCTAGCAAGATGTAGAAACTAGAAAGGCCATTGAGACACAATCCTATCCTCCAACAAGTCAGTCATCTACTAACAGTGTCACAAGAATTTAAGTCGTAGCCATCCAAGAAGCACAGTGAGAACAAAGGTCATTGCCAACTCAATTCATTGTTGTTTCAGTTTGACAAGAGGAAACCATCGCAATAGCAAGGACCATATTATCCGAAATAAAATTAATATCACAAACTTTCCATGTAACCAATAAATGGTTTGACTAGGAATGTTACCCTTACAGTAAAAAGCATAATAGAATGGTGCATAGTTTGGGCAGGAATATTGCACTTAGTCGTGCTCAATCTGGAAAAGAACCATGTAGCTTACCCCATGCAGCTGAGACCCTATCGCTTGTTTTATCTTGTTTTTCCAAACAAGAAGCAAGCAACTCTTTTGTATTGTGGCCCCAAATCAACAAAAATAGGATATCTATTGAACTCCATGATCTTAATTACAAAAAACCCAAGAAGAAAAGCACATGCTTACATGTGCGTGTATGTATTTTCTTTTTTTGAAGTGTTGCTAAGGATGGGGAAGGGAGGGTGGGAGGGTGCTTTAACTCATCCAATTACATATAATGATGCATTCAAGATCCTAACAGTTAATACAAGCCCATGGTCCAAACTCCATATAACTCACACGAGCAAGTAGGAGGTGACTCGGGAACAAATTTGTAAAGCTTGTCTTATAACCAATATCAATAACTAATATCAATCAAATTAATTGCAAGCTAAGTTTTGCCATGTTCTTTTCAAATAGAGAACTTGAGACCAATAAGAATCTCTTGAGAGGAAAGTGGATATCAATTGAATAAATATGAACTACCAAGTTCAGAATGTGCTAATCCTAGACTACCAAAACTTCTTATATCAATGAGTTCTCTTTTCCAACGAAAGTATAACAAGCCCATTAAAACTAGAATAAGAACCAACAAACCTAAATTTAAGCAAGGAACAATCTAGTGAGAGTGATGTCACCACTGTGTTCATATTATTCCACAATAAGGCTTACATGGTTAGCAGATACCAGCAACTCTGCTCCTCTAGTATTATGTGTTAAGTCATCCGCTGATCTTCGAAGGGCTAATTTGTTTGTAATCATAGCCCAATCCAAGAATGCTTTGTTTCCCTAGCCCGACATATATGAAGGTTTGATGTGGGAAAATATTTTATATCAGTCAAATGCCGACGTCTGGTAACACCAACCCTCTTGATAGATTTATTCAGCATCTCACCAGACTGAAATACCGACAGGTCGATGCAGATGAGCTTGGAACATGCAATTCAGCTCAAGCGACCTCGGCATACCTATGTAGTCAGGACCCAGGAAATCTGCAAGCCACAAATCGGCACCCAGCATGCAACGAATATGCATTCTAGTTCGGATGGGGCACAGATCGGTAAGTGTTATGGTGCCTTGGTAAAGCCGAGTTTATACTATCCAACCCGCATTTTTATAATCCAACCTCAAACCTACAGAGAAACTATGTCAGCCTGGTATATGGCATCAAAAGAGGTTCAGTGTCTTCCTCTAATTGCAGACCGACTCTGTCATCAAGATTTTACCAAATAAAAAAACATATCAGAGCTACATCTATTCGCTGTCATCGTGTAGATAAGAGGATTTTCTCCAACGCTACATTATCATTCTCCTGCCACTATAAAGAATTGCCTCCATGAGGTAAAAAAGACACTAACCAACAACAAACACACAGAGACAACAAGAAGTTCCCTCTCTTGTTCTTCCATAGCTGAAGCTCTCGAAGCTCTAGCTTCTTAGCAGAGAGTGTCTCCTAACTATGCTTCTTTTTGTTTTGCAGGTTCCTTAATGCTATGAGGTGGATGCGCTCTCAGACTTGAACCTGCAACACTCTAGAGCCTTGGCCTCCGGCCCGTTCTGTGGTGCTACATGAGTTTGGGACGTTGCCGATTCAAATAAAAGGATCTGGCCGAATCCATCCTCTCCCTTTTGGATGGATGACCAAAACCTGACCCCATCAAGGTCAAAAGTTCAAAAGCTCAAAAGCGAAGTAAAATACAAATTGCTAAAGGTGAGAAGAACTTTCACCAGAAACCACATGTATGATTTATCGTACGTTAGTATGTCCAGCGTTTCACAATTCTAACATCACAAGGATTTAACATGAAAATCTGCCAATCGAGGTAATGAAGTCATTTATTTGGGATTTTGGCAATTTTTGCTGTTGAGATGTGGGAAAAAGAATGATGACATGGAGAGATTCTGGTCTTAATCGGAAACTGACGCAAACGATAGCAGTAGAATCACAAGGAGGAGGAGCAAGAGAGCGTACGCTTGCACCAGGGCGAGGGGTGAGGATTTGGCGCTCGAAGACCCTGGCAGCGACGTTGGTGCCCCTGAACATCGATGCTACCGCAGGCCACCGGGGGAGGAAGAGAAGCCGCGCGCCGGAATCGAGATGGGGAAGGCGCGGCTGTGGCCGAGACGCGCATTCCTCTCTAAGGCCGCATCCGTGCGCAGAGATTGGAATCGTGGTGGTGGTGGTGGTGGAGTTGTGGCGGTGGTGTTAGGGTAACAGCAGGAAGAGCTTTTCGTGTGGCACTTGCTTCCACTCGAGTGAGGCCCCCGTGGACGTCGTGCCTCCGCCAACAGCGTCGCTTCTCGCCAGGCGAAGTTTGTGAGGACGAAAGAGTGACACGGAGGGAGAACGAGAGAGACGCCCGAGGTGGGGAATACCACCACTGGATCGACACAGAGATGCAACCCGAGTCCGCAGACCACCCGCACCACGTTCGAGATCAGATCACAAGTCGAAAAGGTTTGATTTATCCGAAATTACGTATACACCCTCCCAAACAGCATTGCACATCTAGAAATAAATATATTTATTTATTTATTTATTTGATAGTAAATTCTTGAAATTTGATATTTTTAAAATAAGATCATTGGTCGAGAATCCATGATTTTGATGAATTATATATATATATATATAAGATCATAGAAATATTTTTCTCTATTTAATTTTATTCTTTTATCATAACTAACTATATATTTACAAATGATGATATATTTAAATAGAAAAAAACTATCCATGGACGACACCGTAGACACATCATGGATATAATTGACTTATAAATATCACATCAATGTCCTATCTATATTATTAATTTTGGCTTAATATTTTGGATCAAAAGTTAAGATTAATTGATCGATTATTCTATACAATCATATCATCGTGATAATTATTATGTACGATTAAAGTTGCTATCTTTGAAACCAAATCTATCATGAGAAAAATTAATAAATACTTTATAGCTTAATCTTACTCAAGTGGCTCCTTAATTAAAACTAGGCCTTCTCTTAACTCCAAGAACTGCCTCTTTACTTTTAAGCTAACATTGCAAGTTGACAAGCACTTTCAGTAAAAGCTATCATCGACTACACCTAAGCTTATTTGGTTTGATATTATCTCTGTATCGTTCTAATTTTATCGGATGTTTCTGAAGAAACATGAGGTATTATCAACTAGAATGAAGATGTTAATGATTCAATTTCTAAGATGCTTACCAGATTCCTCCCTTTTATCTGGTAAGCATCTTCAAAATTGAATCATTAACATCTTCATTCTAGACAATAATGAAGATGTTAATGATTCCTCCCTTTTATAGTGATTTATGTTGTGATGCAATCATTCTAAGCCATTAGATCACCGTTGTTCTTGTAGGATAACTCAGCAGTCTTAACTTTTCACTTTTGGTTTGTTGTAATTGTATTTGAATTATAATCTTAATATTGTGATAAAAGTCATAGTCAAGATCCATATCTTTGTACCACGAGTTAACTTTAGCACCATACGAACTAACACCTTAGTGTCACATGAATCGAATCCTAAACACTATCCTGTTTATATCTCTGTGTCATCTTACCAACACATGATTAGTAGATCACGATAATAATATGAAACAAATCAATAAGATATTACAGTATTATTGACTCGATATTATACAAACATGATTAAGTTTGTGATAGATGTATAATCGTCTCTTATAATCGATGTTGATTATGAAAATAACGATCCAAAGAATCCATCGCAAAAGGGCTCCTTAGTGCATTTCTCAAATACTATTGAATACTGTTCTCAAATTTTATTCAAATTATTCAAATCCTAAATTAACTTTAAGTATCATATGAATATTTATTGACAACACCCCCTTCAAAGTTAGACGAATAAATCATTGACCAAGATTGATTTTATCTTTGCAGTATAAGTTTCATGTAATAAAAAAAACAAGGGACATAAAAACAGAAAGTTTCTAAAATATTTTTCTTAAAGAAATCTAATGGACGGTGGAGATTTTTGTTTGAGACTAATAAATTTAATTTATTACTATTATTGTTTTCTTAT
Organism: Musa itinerans; assembly: GCA_001649415.1. Taxonomy (NCBI): domain Eukaryota; kingdom Viridiplantae; phylum Streptophyta; class Magnoliopsida; order Zingiberales; family Musaceae; genus Musa; species Musa itinerans. Next base: position 220,816 of record LVTN01000385.1, read on the forward strand.
TCAATCACTAATGAGACCTACAAATGCGTGTGAGCCACACATGGGTATGTACTTATCCTCAAGTCAGTGTCACCACAACTTTGACGAGAGGCACCGTAGCTCAGGTGTTCCATTCTTTGCTACCTTAATCATGAAAGAAACTTATATTTAGGTCGCGTTTTGGGTAGATGTGATGGTAAGGTGGGTAATCATGTTGGAGATAAGAATCCATATAGTTACTCAGAAGTTAATTTTTCTAATATGAAATGAATTATCTGTAAATACTCAATTAAATTGATTCAAGATATTTTTTATAATGGGATTTGAGATTGATATGACGTATTTTGGTATCGCTTACGTGGACCTGGACAAACAGACATGACGATACAGACGTGAAACTTCAAGTCCGATGTGGCACGTAGCACACACGCGACAAGCAACCACTCGTTACCCCCTCCGTACGAACGATATCATCACGGTATAGTAATCCCGAAAAGCTCGAGGCGACGTCGATCCGTGCAGGTTGATCAGCGCTGGCACAAAAACTTAAACTGGTTGTCCGAGAAGCCGATCGTAGTTAATTGACCTTGTATGACCAACTCATCCTCACAAGTATAAAAGCTAACTTTCCTTGATCATGAGGGGAGGACACCGAACCCCCCTTAACTCCACAACACTGACTTGAATTTCGGAGGGGTTGAGTCGGGAAATCCCTCTCCCGACCTCGATATTTTTACAGGAATCGACAACGAAACAGCAGTAACCCGTCGAGAGAGAACTGAGCTCGAGAGACGATGTTTGGACCTAACCCGACTCGACTCGACGTCGACATGACCTGAGCATAGGCATGAGCAATCTTACGTATTCGGAATTGGATCGAGTCATGCTAACACCTCGACCACATCGTAAAGGTTCACCGATAAGTACATATTCTTTTTTTTTTCCCAGAAAGTATAAAAACGTATGCATTACTTCTGTAAACCTTTATAAGTCAAAGTTTCTTCCCCACACATAACTTTGATTTAGCCAACCAATCAATTAGGAGTACGAGAGACGTCTTTAGAATGCGTACAACAAACTAAGGAGCAACGAATATTCTCAATAATATTTATGATTTGTAATGCGATCGTGTACGAATGTCAATTAAAAATGCTGCATCTGATTCAACATACATTTGCCGCACATTTTCCGGTTTCGATCCTCCTGACGTGAAATCAAGACGTTGCGTCCCGCGGTCACAAGTGGGCCCGCCGTGCGACGGTGTTAATGTACCCGCAGGTGGGTCTCACAGACAAAATGAGCTACTCGACCTCAAGTTTTCTTTCCCCTAAAAATCCGGACAAAGCTGATCCAACCGAGAGAGAGAGAGAGAGAGAGGGGAATGGAGAGCAGGGCGGTGAGGTACGGGATCGTAGGGGTGGGGATGATGGGGAGGGAGCACATGGTCAACCTCGCCCACCTCCGCAGCGAGGGTGCCACTGTCACCTGCGTCGCCGACCCCCACCCTTCCTCACTGGAGCACGCCCTCGACCTCGCCCGCTCCCTCCACGCGCCACCTCCCGCGGTAATACTTGTACTTCTCTCTTGCCGACCACTCTATACTGCCTAAAACCGCGTCCTACACTCTTGTCGCTCCTCCACCTTCCGCGAAACAGAATCTTGGATTATCAGAATGGCCGGTCTCAGAAAGAAAATTTGTCCTTGATGGTACGATGTTGATCCAATTCTTGAGGATGCTCGCCAGGCCTCCGGACCGAGCAAGCCCTGTTTAACTTAACCTGAGTACCTACGTTTCGACGAGGATTTTTGTACTGGTCCAGTTGAACTGCCACAGTAGACTTTATAGGAATCTCTTTAGGACGAAGTTACTGCGGAGCTTGATTCATTTATGACTTTGTTTGGTTGCCTGGAGTTGCTGTCAAGTTATTACGAAGGACCTGACCTATGAGGGCGTATCAGAGTTATTGATGGAGGTTTAGATGGAGTAGCTTTTGTTTCCAGTTATTTATAGTGCGCTCTGATTAGCCTTGGAGTTATCTGCTGAGTGTTTCTTAGATGAAACTTAACTCCAGTGAACTTAGTCATATATTGATCTTCGTTCGATGGTGCTTGTTAGAAGATGGATATTGGTCTCTGTTATTCCTTCTTTTCTACTTCCCTTCTTTTACTGTTCTGCTTCTTTCTCAAATGCTGGATATCCTCCTCTATGACTTTTGCTTTATCCTTTTATAGAGCTCAGGCGCTCAACAACTGCTTGGGTGGTCATCTGTTTCTAGGAACTACACTAGCAATGTGTCATTTGCTGTCAAGAGAAAGCATGTGACATTTGAAATTTTGGCTTTTCAATTTCACCTACCACGCATGTAAACTTGTGACTGATGCTATTATGATGTATGGTCTAAGTTATTTAATAGCTGAAGCTAAGATAGAACCAATGACTTGCTTTTTTACATTCCAATAGCCGATATATGCACAGAAAATTATTAAGTAATGTTTTCAACTTGATTAAGTTAAATTGAATTTTCAAGTGGGGTCTTTGAATTGGTTTTTTCCTATTTTTCTTAAGACTGTTAGCCAAACTTGCTTTCTGGATCACGTCAGTTAGTTCTGGAGGTGTTAGGATGATCTGTTTCAGTTAAGGTGATAATTTAAAAAAAATCTTTTTTTGGAAAATTATTAGTCCCAAGTTATATAAGATTGGTGTTAAACGATGTGCAAAAGTCTTAGATAAGTTGTGGATTGAAATACATTTTTTATACTTGATTGATCAAGGATATCCTTTTTAGTACCAGGTACTGGTTGCTAGTCAGACTAATTCAATGTGTTGGTAGTTAAAGAAAAGAAAATTAGTATAGAAGTAACAACTGATCTTCCTTCTTCTTCTCCTTGTTCTTCTAGACCTCTCTTGTTTCTTCAAATATCGTGGGAGTTCTATATATCTTGCAAGTTCAAAATATCTCTTTACAAGGAATTTAAGAATTTCAAACTGTGTTTTACCATGGCATGCTGGGGTTTAATAGACCATTTTTTGTATTTTTAGCTTGTGTTGACGGGCACATATCTCAAGTCAAATAGGGTTTCCCATGCCATATTGTGTGGGCAAACCAGGCATGTTATTCCTAGTTTACTTTGGTTCTATGTGCAGCATCCAGTCTCCTTAGAATTCTTGTTTGTGACATCACATTTAATATACGGTTACAAAGTTTAAAATTGTATGCATGGTAATAGCAAGAATCGGTCGACTAATCTTTGTTACCTTCAATTGTGTTCCCCCAGATAAGTATGAGATATCTTCAATTGACTAATACACCAGGCATATCATCAAAAAAATTCCTAAAGCTTGCTAAATATTCTATGATGACAGAGAGGCTTCGGTTGGGGGGGCTTGTGAAACTTTAATGGATTTTTTTTCCATTTCTAGGTTTTATCTGCAGATAATTATAAGATATTTGTATTATTTTGGTGGACTGATATGTTAAGCTCAGGATAGTAATTTTAATATGTTGCAATGTAAGAACTAAGAACTACCAATCATATATGTCACTATTCCCTTGATATCCACTAAACTAAGTTACAGAGATCACTACAGGTATTGGAGAGAATGACTGCTAAAACTTGTAGTTGGACTTGTAAGTTTCTCTATGTAAGGATAGTGTAACTGGTGCGGTCTATACTACTATTTGATGGCAAATCTTCGGGGCCAATGTACTTGTTCAACCAAAGATATAGCAAAATAGAGGTAAATGAGATATATAAGAAGTTCTTACAGGCTGGTTTGGCTTGAGGAAGAAATCTGGGGCTTTTATATGTATCACAACAATAGAAAGGTAACTTGTTTCATACCTTTCATAATGGGTGGGCCAATGGAATATTTTAATGTCTTAAAATTACTTTTGTGATTGTTGGTATTATTCTTACAACTTTTCCTCCCTTCCAATCTGCAGCCTTCTGATGAACTTTGAAACCTTCAGGTATTTCCAGGACATCGTCAGCTATTAGACAGTGGACTTTGTGATGTTGTGGTTGTGTCATCTCCAAACATGACGCACTTTGAAATTCTCATGGATATAATTAACCATCATAAGCCCCACCATGTTCTCGTGGAAAAGCCATTATGCACTACTGTTGAGGACTGCAGAAAGGTAAGATATTCTGTTTCTTGATGAATTGTTTGGATGTAAATATTACATACTTTCTTGCTTGCACTCGCTATGTATCTTTAAAAATTGAGTGATCTACAATCCTGATTAAAATATACTTATAGATGGCTTAATACAGGCTCATGTTAATCTATTAAATGGACATTGCTTCAAATCAAATTTCTTAGGGAGTTGATGCAAAGAATCTATGCATGCATATCTTCTGCTACATTTAGTTGCTTAATTAGTGATTCTCCTTGCATGGCTGACAAGTTGGGACGAATTCTTTGTCATTTGCGAAATAAATTAGAACCAAGTCAATAAAAGCTTTGGAAGATCTTGCATGCGTTCTGTTGAGATTCTTTTATATGCAGTTCAATAAATCAGAAAGTCAAGAAGGCCATACTTGAGAACGATTTTCCTAAACATTTGATTTCAGAATTAAGCAAAATATTTGTATAATACTGAACAAGTTAAGGTATTTTTTTAGTATCTTTTATTTTGTGCAAACAGTAAGTGATGAAGTCAGAATTTGATTCCCAGACATTGCAATGATTTAATAATTTTTTTTGTTTTTACTAGCTAAACGACTCAGCACCTTCAAAATTTGTTGTAAGATAAGATTCAAACTCTCAACTTAAGCGAGAATCAGGAACACTACCACCAGATTATTATTTTTTAATTTCTGTCTATCTCTATATCTCTTCTAGAAGGCTTCCAATTACGTACCAAGATGAAATCGGTAAAAAACTTTTGACCAAGATTTAGGTGTGGAATGACCTATTTTTTAAATTGATTTGTGGCTTTAGCTGAAATCGAAATTTGGTTGTCTCTGCTTGGTCCTCTGCTAGCTGAAAACACTTTTAGTTACCATCTTGTTATTGTCCTCAATGAGGACAATTTGGTATGGACCCATTCTCCTGAGTTTTACCAACCTGAAACTGGTGAAATCCATATATAACAACCTGACCTAGATCAGCTAGACTAGAAGGTGAACTAGAACCTTCATGTTTTCCCTTTATGAAAATTTATACTTGGAAATTGCTTTGGGGGCATTTTCTAATTTCAGATTGCACAAATGATACTGGCTATTCACTATTGTATTGTACAGTGATTTTTACAAACTGATGTAGTGTACGGATAGATTTAGAGATAAATGGCAGCATTCAAACAGAATTATCCTCAATATTAAATCACCACGTTTCAACACATCCTAATTGTCAAAGTTATCAATTTCCAAGCTAAGCTACTACTATACAGGGCAAGTCACCAAGCTGGAAGCCAAATTTATCAAGTTCCATGCTACTTAGTTCCAATGCACCATGCATTAGTAATATTTTATAAAGTAGTTGTTGGTTGATATATTTAATGTGCAAATCATTCATAAAGGAGGGGAGGGGAGCTTGTTAGGAACCTTGAATTAGCCCACATGGATCCTTGTTATTGAGCTCTTAGTTATTAATTTTTCCAAGAAAAGAAAAGAGAAATGACTTTCTTATATCCTAAATTCTACCCTCTTCTCTTGTTCAACATCAGTTGTTGTCAACCATTCCTATGCTCTTGGTCTATTATCCTTATCTTATGACAATTAGAATAGGTAGAGCCATAGAGATCAACATAGTAGAGCAATGATAGGGCATGACACAGATGAAAGGATGAAGAAATTGAAGCTCTATGAAGGCAAGTTGAAGAGCCATGTGTCTTGAACGTCAAGAAGCTTACAACTCTAGACATTAAAACCATGGTTACACAAGTAATGCATCCAAAGACGTGAATTTGATTATGCTCTGACTTTATTTTCACAATCCAATAATCTCTAATAAGGAAACAGAATCTTCATTGACTATATTGAGGGACTCTATAGGTTGATGGTTCAGAATAACTCTAGAGAGATGGAGAAATAACTTGTTGCAAGATATCCAAGAGTGATGATTCATGATGAAGTGGAGATAAATGACCACAATAGTTGTCCAATGCTTGACAATTAGCACTGAAAGCCAAAGCAAAACTAGCCAGCAGTTGAGTAAAGAGTGTGCTAATATTTAGTTGCATTTCTCTTGTAAAGGATATTTTACTCATAATAATGTTAGGGTCAAAAGCAATTGAAATTGTGAGAAGTGCAATCAATTCAACTCTTACTACTCATGGTGAAGGGTAATTTAGTCATACCAACCATTATTCACTTGTTTCAAATGCAAATAAGTAGAAAATTATATGAATGAGTGCCCATAAGTACAAACGGATACATGTGTAAATTTTGTGGAAGAAGATGACAAAGAATTAAAGATCTTGGGGGAACCAAATATGATGAATAACCTAAAAAGGCTTATGAAGTGATTGCTTCCAAAGAAGGTGAGTGCTTGGTGATCCATACCATTGTAGTATTCATTTTTTCTGGAATTTTTTGTAATATGTTTGATTTCATTTCTTGCACGTATTCCCTGTGTTACCTTGTGTTTTATCCTTCATAAATATCTTGTTATAGATTGTGAATGCAGCCAAGCAGCGGCCAGATATTCTAGTCCAAGTTGGACTAGAATACAGGTATATGCCTCCTGTATCTAAACTAATTGACGTAGTGAAGAGTGGAATACTCGGGCACGTCAAAATGGTGGCAATCCGTGAACATCGATTTCCTTTCCTGGTTAAGGTACATGAGTTTGTAACTATAGTACAATTGTGACTTTCCTACTCATAAGTAAACTAATGTTTTTTCTTTGGATATATCTTTTGTAATATTGCATGATTTATGTAGGTCAACAATTGGAACCGTTTTAATGTTAACACTGGGGGAACTCTGGTTGAGAAGTGTTGCCACTTTTTTGATTTGATGAGGCTGTTTGCAGCTGCAAATCCTGTTCGTGTGATGGCTTCTGGATCTATTGATGTTAACCACAAGGATGAGACTTACGATGGAAAGGTCATTTTTTTCTACACTTCCAATGAAGATATCTCAAGCACTTGGATTCTTCTGGTTGATTGTATGCCATTCATTCTTGTAATCTTCTTTTCTATATTCATAGATTTGATCCAAATGCCTGAGGTGTTTTGAAATGAGGTGCTGATATTGGTTAGTTTTACTAGGTGATCATCATCTACAAGTAAACATGGGAACTATTTAGGAGGAAAAATAATATTAAAAGCAGGGTTTCATCTCCTCTATCACTCAATTCATATCCTTCAATCTCCTTTTCTGATTTGTCAGAATTAACTTTCTCTTCAATATTTATCACCCTTGTTGATTTTGCACGTCTTTGCTTTAAATGTTGTCCAACATATGTCCTTGTTTCTCCAAGCTCAGATGCTCTTGCTATGTCATCCAATATAAAATTTTCATCATAAAAAATCAACTCATCTTTTGTGTCTGATGTGTTAGTGCCTATCTTCCTAACTAGCCATTCATTTGAATTATCAATATCACTTAAGAGAAATACAATCAATGTCATTCCGTAAAATTATGACTAGGAAGTGTTTGATTATACTTGGTATATACTAAATCATGCAATCTTTGATGCTCCAACATGGTTTTCTTCTTTGTACAATTATTGTGGGAGTTTAAGATCTACTTACTATTTATGGATGACATTAGACTATCATGTTTGGTATAGAAATCTACTAGATTAGTTGCAAGTTCTAAATGTGCTTGTATATTCAATCACAACCCAATTACGTTCACAACCTGTAGCTTTGCGAGCTAAACTTAAAATTATAACTAACCATTGTAACATGTAAGTTTGTCGCTGAATTGCAATTAAGCTCCAACAATCAACTGCAAAGTTATATTTTAATGTCAATAGATAAGTACATTAAACTCATACTATCTTTAAGTACATAGTTCTCCTTGTTCGAATTGGCATTGTGAATCCACAAAGGTCTCTTGGGTTTTTTATATGATGACAATTCAATCATTATTTTATCTCCATTACTAGTGCTGTGAACCAAACTACCTGTGTTAATACAACCCATTAACAAATTCGTCAAAATCTATAAAAAATTTTAGATTTAGAAAGTGCATGCAATGGATGATGAATCATTTCAAGTCATGACATTGAGTTATTTATTAAATATTCCTATTATTTGCTTTTTTTTGTTGTACTACCAGATTCTATTTTTGTTGGTAATGATGTGTGTTTAGTTTAGAATACCATTGGTTCTCATACTTAAACGCTGGATATAGGTGCCAGACATCATTGATAATGCATTCGTGATAGTAGAATTTGATAATGGTACTCGTGGCATGCTTGACTTGTGCATGTTTGCTGAAGGCAGCAAGAATGAGCAAGAAATATCTGTCGTAGGTGACATTGGGAAGGTATTTTTCTCAAGTTCTTTGAGATATTGTTGAAAAACTTTCTTATGTCTTCTTTACTACATCCTCGTCTTGACTTCTAATCTGTTTCTATAATGAATGGCTACATTGATGATAATCTGCTGTCTGTTTTACAAATTAATTGTGTATAATAATATGAGTTTATTGTTTCCTCGTCAAAAATAAAAAAGAACATGAGTTCGTTGTTATATTATCTAATATTACTTTTGAGTTTTGACAACTCAGAACTTGTTAACAGGGTGAGGCCTTTGTTCCTGAGAGCATTGTACATGTTGGCCTTAGAGCTGAAGGAAGAGCTGGAGTGAAGATAGAAAAAGCCGAGGATGCACGAATCAAGTATGCACAATCAACTATTTAAATTTGACTCTCCTTTTTGTGTCATGTAATTTTATCTTGTAACCATATGCTAGTTGAAAACTCGAAAATTTATATAAAACAGTTTACAAGTTGTCAAAGTCATCATTTACATTGACATTAATAGCCCCCTTAAACTAGATGAAAATCTTTCCTCCTGCAGAACCAATTATCTTAACTTTCTTCAGGAAGTATTGTGGTTCTCAATTTGTGTTGAGAAAAGCGCAGTTTGTTATTCAATTCAAGGTGGAAATCTTTATTTGATTGATATGATGAGTAGTTCCTAGTCTCAGTACTCAACTTCTAGTGCAATAAAACTAGCTTGCTTTATAGAAGGTTTTATTCCTTCAAGTTAATGAATTGTAGTTTGCTTGTTTAGGTCTTTTTTAATTTTTGAAAATACTTGTGTCATTTCTTTTGTCCCCTTGGATCCTTTGGGATGGCTATTGGCACTTGGTGAGTTTTCCTCTTGTTGGTTACTATCTCTGCTAGTCTTTTTTATCAAGGGTTTCCCTTTTAGTGTTGTAATCCAGTGTAATTGTGGTCAAACTGACAATATCTTGGTGTCGTCAGTATGAAGGGTAGTATCAATTGGCTACTGCTAGAAAAAGGAAAAACATTGTATAGAGGGATTATGTTCTTGTTCTATGTCTTAGGCTTATTGGTTGGCATTACTTGTAGAACTCAAGATGAGGAAAAAAAACAAGAAATTGCTTAAAGATGATGCCATAGGTATGGATCAGTTTAAATTGATTTGTAAAAGAACTGGTCGAAAATGGTTTTGTTTTGTATAATAATATTTGATGCCAGGATTTTGAATTTCAATGTTGGTACTTCTACTGGTCCTCGATCGGACCAGTACAGTACTATTGATATACCACCAACAAATATATCAGCCAATACAGGTGGAACTAAAAGGAAAACAGAACTATTGGGAAGGTTCACAAAACATAGTTGTACTTCTTCCTCTTCATTTTCGTCTTCTCTCTCCATTTTTTTCCTTGTCACAACGACTTCTTGTATGTTTTCATGGAAGTTTAATTGCTTAAAGCTGAAGTAGCGCCCAATTCCCTAAGCCCTCAACCCCATAATCAAAAGCTCTTTGATCTAGTTTGGCCATCTGTTGATGAAATAATTGCAATGCTCTGATCTATTTGAGAAAAAAGAGTTATGAAAAGCCCGATTGGGGTGGTTCCTACATGCTGGCCAAGTGGCCAGTACTGATGGTCTGTGTTCCAGTTGATGGTTGGACCAGTCTATACTGCCTGGTAGAGTTGGTTATACCATGTTAACCAATCTTTTCTCAGTCGGAATCATCAGTTAAAAAGGACAAGGACAATGCCCCTTTTAACAACTTTAAATTAGGATGTCGGCATCTTAGTCCTGAGTCAATGTGTTTTCACTGCCTGGTACAAACATTATACTTTCACAGTCCTCTGTTCAAATTTAAAAAAAAGGGTTCAATTTTTATTTTTTTCATTATTTGTTTTAGCTCTAGAACTATTTTAGTTGCCCATCTTATATTTTACTTTTTAAACTTTTAGAGCATAAATAAAATTCTAACTTTTCTATCTTTTTTCTGAGTTAATATATGGGTTCAAAAAAGTATTTCTTTGGAGAACTAAAAGGAAGTTTTGTTGGATTCACTGAGCAAAGAAGACCAGTGGCTGGTTAGATTTAAGGGGTTGATGGTGGGTTGGGTGTTCAAAAGAGTGAAATATATCAAGGAAGGTTTATGATTGTGAGGACTTGGAATTAATTCATTGAGGTCCAGACTTTAGGCCTGTGTGCCTTACTACTGATTTTGGCTTGGTTTGGACATTATCTGAGATAAGGTTTGTGTTACGTGTAGCTTGTTGCTCGGGAGGTTAGAATTTCAAGCGATATTCATCATAGGAGGCAATAGGCATAGATTCCAGCCTTATGCTACCAGGATTTTGTATATGTGAGAATGATTTCATACCTACTAGATTCTGCTAAACAGAATATTTTGATAACAATTAAGTCTATTTCCCACTCCATCCCCGGTCTTAATGCACCCAGGAGAAATTCTTCTTATTCTGTCTCTGCATCAAAATTACCACCATATTTCTTTGTCCTGATACAATACTTTGGTTTCTCTATGCATCATGGAACGTAAGTTTCTATTGTTTATGGGTAAGTTTTTGCTAGAATTCAAGAACTGATCAATAGGTCATCTACATCTTACAGAATTTTTTAGTCCATTCGTGTTCAACTTGGAGACAAACAGGTCGCCTACCTCCTACATAACTTTTTCATACAGTAATGTAATCCTTTAAATTGTTTGTGATATTCAAACTGAGAGAATGATGTCATGCAAGTGGTGTCGTGTCATGTGACATACTAGTTGTATCACTGGTATATAAGGGATAGTCTGAGATATAGGACTCAGTGGCCTCATTACTTATAGTTAATCTTATACATATTGGGTCATGTCAGCATGCCATGCTGAATAAATTTTGAGTTAGTAGGTTGTACTTAGACTTCTACATGGTACCAAAATGGGTTTCCTAAGGTTTGTCATGCACTGAAACTTAAAGGGGCTTTCTAGGTTCTGTACTGCCTTAAATAGAAGCTTAGTATTGGTCGGTGCAATTCATAGAAGTTATTGGAATAGTTGTTACTCAGAATCTCAGATCACGATTGGCGATGTTTATTGTTCAAAATTATGAATCCAAATGAGAATTTTAACTTAGGGAGCAGTGAACATCTGTAATTTAATCTCAGAATTGGTGGGTCTATGTTGTATTTTGTTCTTAATTCTTATACATAAGGGTGGAACTTTCAATGTTCCAGAAGTCCAAAGACAGAAGAATATCAAATCAGTGGTCACTTTCAAAGTTTTCTAATTCGACAGGATGAATGTTTCATGATACTTCAAGGTGACTGTCACTTGGCAGATAAGAAATTCCAGAATTTTTTTCTGGAGAAGATTTTGTTACACAGCATAAACAAATTAGGACTCTGTTCATGCAATCGAACATGGATTACAATTTTGATCATATCTTGCTGCTTGCCTTAAGTTCACTTTTTTTTCAGTCTTTGTAAAAATAAAGTCAACCAACCTGCCATTGATAGATCATCATCCCATGTTCTTCGCTGCAATTTTCGTCTTATGTTTTATCTACTGAGCTTATGACACTTTATTGGCTTCTGATTATTTTTGGAGAATCCAAACTTTTCATACTTTCTTTTTGTTCTTTACTTTCATGTGTCTTTTTTAACAACTCTAGGTATGATGGACTACATCATGGATCAAGCTACCTGGAACACCTGCATTTTTTATCTGTGATCAAAGGTGAAAGTATCGATGCCCCTGCCGTCAGCTTGATGGATGGTCTGTTATCTGTTGCAATCGGCGTTGCTGCTCAACTTTCAATCGAGAAAGGACGCTTTATTACCATTCAAGAGATCTTGCAATGCTAGGACTTATGATCATTCATTTCAAGGTATTCGATGAATATTAAGGCTTATATTTTATTTTTTTGTTCATATATTAACATCGATCCTTTTGAGATCCAGCATTAGTTACCTCCTTATATTGTTCCTATACAAACTTAAACACGAGCTTTATTAATTGTGCCCTATGTTAGTCACCGAGAACATCTCTAAAGATGCTTTCTTCGAGAGTGGTATCTCAATGTTGACTCAGTCCTTCAGAAGGAAGCTTTCATCGTGTTCAGTAATCCGTCATTCAGATTGGAGTAACGGTGAAGTTATCTTCGTCGATTGATCATCATCCTAACATCTAACCAATGTGTTTACGGTATCGTAATTATTGTTGCAACATTACTATTAGATTAAATAGATTATGTGTGTTGTTTCTTAATCGTTCAACATTTGGATCCATAAAATATTATACTAAATATTGAGTTCATTAATTTAATCTAAAAGGCATTCAATAATCATATGATTTTCATAAATATTTTATCATGTTGATCGTAAAATGAGAAAAGTTATTTTGTTTCGTTTTTGTTGGAAGAAATTAGAAGGTATGGAGTTTGATCGAAGACAGTAAGGAGTATCATATCATCACCATTCGGAGCCACCAGTCAATGACCCAATGATAATGGTGATGCGTTCCCGAGGCGACGGAGATCTCAGTGGTGCAACAGACACCACACTGACCGATTTGCCACCTACCATCTTGCATGGCCTTTCTCGAGGAAACATGGAGATTGCAGCCTGTGTCTCATCTTCCATTCTTCCATCTACATCTCATCATGCTAAAACATATTAGGGTTTTCATCTCATCGTTCTCTATTTCTCTCCCTGCATCCATCAGCCGCAAGTAAGCAAGCATTCATTCATCGTGCATGTGTGTCTGCCTTCTCCACCAAGCAATGGCGCCAGCAACTGCAGCCTAGCTTTCTACACCCTCCCCTTTGTTCTCTTCCCATTTTGAGTTCCCATCTGTCAACCTACTGTCTCTCTAAAAGATATCCATCTGACACTCAAACTGCCACACCTCTCTCTCTCTCTCTCTCTCTCTCTCTCTCTCTCCATACTTCACCACCTTCTTTACTCTTTTAGTCCAACTGGTTTTCGTGGAATTGTAGCGATGGCAGCGGCAAGGAGACAGCAACATCGGCAGCTGTGAGTATGATCAGACCAGTTTTCTCTACTGGAAGAATAGCCCGAGGGTCGATGATGTATGCACAAACACGCACAGATTCGCCATACATCGCTTGCATTATAGACCCCAAAAAACCCTCTCGCTTGCCTCTGCAGTCCATCCGAGTCTTTCTTAGAAGAGGTTCTGAAAGTACAAGCAAGGCTTCTGTGAGCAAACGACGCCACAGTAAAAGGATATGGCGTTGCCAACAGATATCTTTCACATTTAATGTTGGATTCTATTACCGAAATAAGATCTTATATTGACGAGTTTGTCTCTATGCTTCTATTAATTTTTCAGTCCATTAAAGAACAATTTAGCTCAGCGGTCTCGATCGGATTCAGTGATGATAGATAGCCTTGAGATTAATTAGAATTGGGATTAGTTCTAATGTTGCCGGAGGTACTACGTCTCGTCTGTCCAGGACAAGGATGAACTATGATCGTGGCATGAGAAGGACTGCCTGCTGAAGACATTCTCTTTTAGGTCTAAAAGCAATGATGATGTTGTCTCACATAAGCGACCGACTCAACTGGGAATGAGTCAGACGAAACATAGAAGCCGAGAGATCTGGTGGTCCATCCTGTTTCTGTCTCCAATATAACTACAGATGCTGCAAGAAACAACACAATGCAAGCTAAAACTTGTGGAGATCTAAGCATGATGAATTTGCACGACAGAAGAAGAGGGAAGTAGGGTTTCTTCTCTCTGTTGCAACTGAAGTAGAGTACTGCTTAGTGCGCGGTGCAGTCAAAACCGGAGGGCAGCGCTGTGACACTTAGAGAGAGAAAGGTGGCCGTAAGCGGCAGAAGACATATCTTTCGTGATATCTTAGAGAAATCTTTCAGGATCTGCTGTGACAACAACACCAATCGATGATTACGCGACGAAAAAGATTGCCCGCGCGCCCAAACCTAGAGCTGCTGCTCCATGCAGTAGCCACCACTCCCTATCCATGCCAGTACAAGATGGAAACAGGAGCCGCGTTGCGTCTGCATGATAGGGAGAGGCAGATCTCATGACGGTGGCCGGAAGCGTAGGCAAATATAGCACAATCTGAAGAGTAGAACTCGGGAGCCTCAGTTGCAGATATATATATATATATATATAGAGAGAGAGAGAGAGAGAGGGGTTCTCCTTTTGTTTCTTTTGGGTTTGGTCATCACACCATGTTCTTTCTGGTGTAAAAGGAGAATGAGAGAGCCGCAGCAGCTACGACAGGAGGAGGACTTTTAGGGCGTCATGTGAAGGGGATCTCGAGATCTCCATGTTTTTTGTTCATGAACAGTGATTGCTTTCTTTTTTGGGGGTGCAGTACATTTGGACTGTAGAAGGGGACAGAAAAATGAGTACTGTTCGCGTCACTGCCAAATGTATTAAATGCTAGCACAAAATTATTCTTTGTTTGACACTATTTTGGTGGCATTCTCAGATATTTACATGTTTTAGGATTCAGGAAATCAAAGTAGATTAAGTAGGTTGTCATACTTTCTTCTCAAAAGCAATGATACCAGATGAAACACACAACATTACCAATGATTTTGCTTCTTATCTTCAGCTTGATCAACATGGTTTTTTTGTTGGAGTTGCTCCAACTTTTGTTAAGGTTATATAATTGTATGTTGAATTTGAATAAAAATATTTATGGACAATTAAGTTGTTATTTTTAATATGAAATCTTTTAGATCCTCAAGCTTAAATCAGATAATTATAAGATCGACACATGGAATATTAATCGGAGATAATGGGTTAGTTGATTTATCAACTTTGTTTAACCTAAATTATTGATGAAAATATTTAAACTAAAATTAGTGATAATATATTTATTATGTTATCATAAGTCAATATTAATCTTATCCGCTTTGGATAGGATATTATAGATATTAGTAGAAAAAAAATATTTAGTGAAGTGATTAAAGCATAATTAAAGTGATTTATAGCTACATTAAAGGCTAAAACACATATCGAAGATGATTAGAACTCAAAAAATAAGAGATTTAATTATGTCTTCCAATCTAATTCTTAGGATCATTTAATTAATAAAATATATTACAATTTTACTTTGATATTTTTTTCCTCAATAAATATCAATAACATGAAGAAAAAAAAACCATATCGTCACTCCAAACAAAGAGAGAGAGAGACGTAAGAACAGTGGGATGTTTGTCAACACGGTGGATTGCACGTTACCCAAAGCAAAAAATTGTGATCCAAATCTTCTTTAAAGTAACTTTTCTTTTTGTTGTATTAATCCTCTCCTACTGATTCCAAAACCCTCCACATATCGTGCTCGATTTCGGCATACGATAATGGAAAGAAATAATATATTTTCACGAGTTTCAAGGTCTTATTTTTAGAGCTTTATCGTCAATACAACATTGTTTATACCATCATAATTAATCATTCTGGATAAAGCAATTGTTTTAGTTCCATTTCTTTCATCATATTTTGTTGAAATCATCATCGTAGGTGAGCACTCAACACTTCCTGTTCCTGAGAGAGTGTGTTGCTGCACTAACTCTTCATTCTTCACTCTTCACTCTTCACTCTTCATTCTCATAATATGAAGCATGAATCACCAGCAAACTGGATGGAACAAAGCAACACCAGTCAATGGTCCAATGATAATGATATGTTCCCGAGAAACATTGGGGATTGCAATGCAACAGATCACAGTGGCTACGAACTGATACAGCCACCTATATTTATTTATATATATCTAATCATCTTGCATGGTGGTCTTTCCTTCCCCCACTCATTCGCTCTAAAGCTTACTCTTCTTTCATTCTCCCTTCTCCCACAGGACTTCATCATCGTAGTAAAATAGTAGGGTTTCAGCAATCTGTCTGTCTTCCTATCGCTGCATCCATCAGCTGCAATCATTATGTTTGCCTGCCTTTTTCAACCTCGCAATAGCGCCTGGACCCCTAGCTTTCTACACCCTCTTTGTACGCTTCCCTGTTCAAGTTCCCATCTGTCAGCTTCAGTCCCTCTCTAAAAGATATCCATCTGACACTCTCAATCTCCCAGCTCTCCTCCCTTACAAATACTCCCCTCGGGCTTCACTTCACTTCACTTCACTTCACTTCATCATTGTCCGTCCAGCCTCTTCGGTCTCCTAGTGATCAGCGTTCATGGAACCACAACATTATCAACAGCAGCAGCAGCAGCAGCAGCAGTTGCTGCAGGAGGATGGCAACATCGGCAGCTGTTCGAGTGGGGGTGGAGGGAGCAAAGCCAGCTTTCTCTGCCGGCAGTCCAGTACGAGGTGGATCCCTACAAGCGATCAGATCAGGATACTGAGGGACCTCTACTACAACAATGGCCTACGGTCCCCGAACGCGGAGCAGATCCAGAGGATCTCAGCCAGGCTCCGGCAGTACGGCAAGATCGAAGGGAAGAACGTCTTTTACTGGTTCCAGAACCACAAGGCCCGGGAGAGACAGAAGAAGAGGCTCACCGTCGACATCACCGCCACCACCAGCAGCAGCAACAACAAGAGTTCCGCTGTCGTCTCTCCTGGTACCGTAAACGAAAGAACATTCTTTTCCTTCACGATCGGGCTTTCTTGATTTCTGATGCGTCTTTGGTGTTGCATTCATGCAGGGATTCCTACCACGAGTCGTTCATCCGGGCCGTATGCTGTTGGACTGAGCGGGAACGATGCTTATGGTGCTGCTGCGTCCGCCGAAACAAGCTTCAGAGTAAGCCATGCATTACAGTATCTATGCCTTTCGTATTCATAATCTGTCATAAGTCATAGATAACATTAAACATTTAAAGAGAATAGGTGCATATGATTCGGTCAGAGTGTCGACGTTTTCCTCGGTTGCATTTCATCGTCTCCGAGGACATATTCCACGGCAGAAAAGTCTGCTTGGCTTTAAACCCTAGTCAATACAATACCACGGTTCTTAGACAGGTTTCAGTCACCTGTTTTGTCTCTCTCTCTCTCTTATTCGTGACGTTTTCTTTCTTGCGATAGCAGGAGTATTGCATGTCTGGAAGCATGAGCAGCGTGGGAACCACGCCATGGAGGCATCACCGCCTCTCGGATCGGGTGGCAAATACCATGTCTCGAGAGATCGAAACCCTTCAACTGTTTCCCATCAACACAGTGAAAGAAGAACACGAAGCTGAACACTACTACCACGCTCTGCCTCACTCGAACACCAAAGACTGCGGCGACGACGACGACGACGACGACAACAGCAAGAACCAGTACGTACCGAGCTTCTACCATTACAGCGAAGGGCGGCTGGCAGAGGAGCAGCACCAGCTCTACAACCTCAACAGCGGTAACGCCGCAACTTGCGACTCTTTGGAGCTCACCCTCAACTCCTACTACTACGCTCCTCCGGATTCCATGTGAACGAGCAGCACCAGCTCTACAACCTCAACAGCGGTAACGCCGCAACTTGCGACTCTTTGGAGCTCACCCTCAACTCCTACTACTACGCTCCTCCGGATTCCATGTGAACGAGCAGCACCAGCTCTACAACCTCAACAGCGGTAACGCCGCAACTTGCGACTCTTTGGAGCTCACCCTCAACTCCTACTACTACGCTCCTCCGGATTCCATGCGAACTCACGCGTGCATCACGAGTTGTCTTCCATTTACTGTCTGCTGCTTCATCTCTTCGTGTTTGTCGTCCGACTGCTTCAACCGGCCGTTTAGTGGTGGACTTGCTTCTGTACTTTGATTTCCTGGTTCGTCTTCTCTGTGTCCTCTTCGTTCTGCGTGCACGGTCTCCATCCCCAGGCCGCCACGAACACAGTGACACATGTGTGTTTGTGTGCTGCCAACGCAGGACATCTCGTAGGGATCCGTCCTTGAGATCGCTGAAGATTCGACCTACAGGAATAGCTCCGACATCAAAATTACTTCCGCAGTTGCTTAGGAGGTAATAGCGGTACTGTAGATTTACATGAATCTGCAGATAAAATATATTCACTACCAGATAATATTATTGAAGGGACAGCTTTTGCTTTATCCATCAGCGCCTCAAATTAGTATATACTATTAATGAACGCTAGAAATATTTCTATCCTAAATTAACACTCAAATTCATTAGAATAGTACTTGTAGATTCCATTTCTTAGAACCAACCGTTACCACAGACTTGATTCGACCAATAATAATATGTGAAGTTTCAATAAATATTTTTTATCCCGATTGAGATAGATTGGGATGTCAATTTAGTATCTGTCACTTTCGAATCTTATTTGTTAGAAAGTTTAACTCGATCCTTTTTGATGCTGAAGAATTATTGGTTAGAAGTAGGAAGAAAAATATAAAAAAGAGAAATTATTTATGTCTAATAACTCTCGATGGTTAGGTTAGTTGGGACAGTTACCGACACGCAACGATCTACTTAGGTGTTGTTGGAGTGGCACAACTGTTTGATGACACTTCCTACTAATGTAGTGGCTGAGGTGGCAGAATTGCCACCTAATGACAGATACGTGGCGGAATTATCCACGAAGGTGGCAGAATTGCCAATTGAGTTGGCAAAATTTCTCTACAAGGAAATACGTAGTGCAAATATCTAATGAGATGGTGGCGTTAAATAATTATATTGATTTAGTAAAATGTCAAAAACGTGATCTGATCTGCTTGCAGATGAAGCACGTGGTAGTAATTGGCGGGCTACCACTGACCTCGTCGGTCGGTCGAAAGTGACGTGGCTGTAGCGTACCCAAAGCAAGAGGCATTAAAGGCGGACGAAAAGATACGCAAAGATCCAAAGAAGACACCAAAGGGACCCACGAGGGCCTTACTCTCTTTTCCATTCACATGGAAGGTACAAGATTTGGGTTAGTGTTTAGCTGAGAGATTCATCGATGGTTGAACCCTGATGGGTTTCCGTGTGTGCTTATAATGATTGACCGTGCGGGGTAGAGGTGGAGAGTAGCTTTGGCTTATTCAATTGGGGCGGAGGAGAAAGAGGAGAGAGGAGAGGGGAGAGGTCGTCGAGCGAGCGGAAGAGGATGGAAGGAGCGGCGGTGGATCACCTGGCGCACGAGCGCATCAGAGCCGAGTTCGACGTGGAGGCGATGAAGATCGCCTGGGCCGGCTCCAAGCACGCCGTCGATGTCGCCGACCGCATGGCCCGACTCGTCGCCAGTGATCCGGTCTGCTCTCCTTCTCCCTCCCTCCCTTTTCTTCGCCCGTTCTTCTCGTGATATATTCGCCTAATTTATTTCCTTATTTATTTTTCTGTAGCAAGCTGTCGGCAAAAAATTGAATAATTTGTTAGGTTCGTCCTTAGGACATGACATCCTGCAAATTTTTTACCCCACATTATCTCGATCTAATCTTGAATTTATCAAGATTGTTCCTCAAGAAGAAGTGTGAAGAAAATATGCGACGTTTGTTCTTTACATCACTTCGCATAGCTTGTTTTAAATCCTAGTATGGTTCTGCAAACTAGCAACTGTAACCTCTGCAACTATAAGAGCATCATAGCGGCAATAATTAAATATACCAACATAATGGATGCAATACTAATCGTTGATATGGTTGTAAAATTTAGGGAAAAGTTAGTATCTTCGCTAGGATCCAGTTACCATTAATGGGTATTGATATTGTCTGACGAGTATTGAAGCCCATTAATTAGATCATTATAGTTCAATAAATTTATGGCATTGAGTGCCTATTTAAATGGTCCATTTTGTTTGCGCTAAAAATGTAAACATCTATCTAATGCCCACTTGCCTAAAGTAGCACTTATGTATAATTGGATGCTTATATGTCATTACAATCTGACAGTTGCCTAGGTGGACAGATACTCTATTATCTGAAATTATTTATTTTGACTCACATTGATTTTGTTCTTAGAAAGCTTTGTTAATCACTTTTCAAATCTTTTTGCACTTTTATGTGCATGCATATTTTCTAGAATGTTTAAGCATTATTATAAATCAATCTTGAGAAGTTTCACGTTGTGTTTTAGGTATTTAAAAAAGATAATAGAATGATGCTTGGGCGGAAGGAATTGTTCAAGAACACGCTAAGAAAAGCTGCTCATGCGTGGAGGCGCATTAATGAGCTACGCCTTACGGGTATTTTTTATTGCTTTCGAAGTTTGTTTGTCTAAAGCTCTTCAACCTCTATTTTGCAATATTAAATATATGACTAGCATAACTATGTCTCTGACCTAACAGCTAAAATGCTTGTAAGTGCTTTTGTGGATAGCATTATTTTTGAATAAGTGCTTTATTGGCCTAAAATTTTTGGTCATCACCTCAGTCCTATGAATAATTTTAACCTTTCTTTTCTAAAAGATCCCAAGCCCCTTGTCTGAAAACCTGACAAGAAAGTAGTTGAGGAGTGGCATAGTACTACCCAGATAGGATAGGGTTTCTTTGAAAATCATGTAGATTGATGAAAAGAGACTCCAATGAAGATGAGGGAGGAAAGGATATGGTATCAAAAGACTTCCGATGAGTGGTTAATAAATAGTGAGAAATGATAATTAAATGACTACAAGTCGATGGGTCTTTCTTTAGAGACAGGGAAGTGGAGGATAGAAAGCGGTGGAAGTTAAAAAGGTAGCATTTTGATGGTTGAATAAATAAAGGGGGTGGAAGGAGTATGTAGGAAGGGAATGAATATAAGAGATAAAAGCAAAGGGCTCCCATAGACAAAAGGACAGTCACGAAGGAAAAAGAGGTAAGCGATTAACAACAGTGCCGGGACCGAGGAAAATTTCTAATCATAGAGATAATGGAGAAAGAAGGTTAATTAATGGTAAATATAAAAAAAGGTAATTAATGGTAAAGACAGTGTAACGGACACTAAGCCAGGGTCTAGTGGCCATTGGTGAGTGTCCAAGTAACACAGGTGATGATAATTGGTAGTTTGTTGTTGACTTGTAGTGACAATCCATATCTATATGGTGCAGTGACAATTGGATAATATGCTCCCCCATTCCATCTCCTCGCTACATGATCTCTATTGCCTTTCTTTCTTTTCCGTACATTTTCACAAATATTCTTCTAGTTGAACAACTCACATCTTGAAAACCTAGCAAAAATACTTTACTAGATAATTTTGCAGCATACCAGAAAAACTACAAGAACTTCTATTCTCACAAGATGAGTTGCACCAACTTGCTCCAATTCTGCAGTCAAACTTTTGAAGCTACAGCACTTGTGAATCAACATATAGATGACAGTGATGCTTCAGAAATATTTACTAATCTGAAATAAAAGAAAGTCTGTTACATGCTCTGTATCATCCTTGTAGCTTTTTCTTTACCTGTGTTCACACCTTTCTTCATCTGCATATTATAAAACCCATAAATCTTATACTGGATGACATCAAGCAGGAGTTCTGATAGAGTTCGATTGAGTCAACCAATGGTCGACTTAGAGTCCCGTGGTCTTAATCGAGTATTGCCATTTTGTGGCATGGGAGTGTGCCAACAAATTTTGTCACGGTATTCAATTTGTTCCCGTGCAGAACAACACATGCCAAAATTTGGCCTAGCTATGTTAGCTTCTCTGGCTTTGGTTACCAGAGAGCAACTGATACTTTCTCTTATAAAATATTCCGACCCATGCCAATTGGTGTGACCATACTTAGTCATAGCTGGTTCTGGTGATCGAACTGATAGGTGAATATTTGGCTTTGCTCAATTCAGTATTCTTCATCTTCCTCTGTACTATTGCAACTGATACAGACAAGATGAGAAGCTTTTGGTGGAGAAAGTGAAAGAGGCAAACAGAAAACAGTGGTTCTCACTAACATTTGCCCAAGAAAATTGGATTTTTGACTTGCTAACATTAGCCACTCAATTTTTGGTTTGCATTATTTTCCACATATTTACCATTTTGTTTGTGCAGTAATCATTTTATTTTCTGTTGTGCAGAAGAAGAAGCCTCTATGTTACGAATCTTCGTGGATGAACCTGGTTATGTGGATCTCCACTGGGTGAGAATCTCGTTACCTACTAAATGTTCTTCTGGAATAGTACCAGAATAATCTAGAATGTGTACATGACTTGTATTACATGTTATTCTTGCTGATATTGCTATTGGCCATTTAAAATGGTCTCATTTGTTACTATTTGTTACAAATCAGTGTTCATTATATTGTACTTTGGTAGCCTTTTTAATTTGTTTCTCAATATATGATATACATTATGATTCAACTTTCTAATATCTTTAATTGTGAAACAAAACAACAAGGGTTTTCATTATTTGATTCCTAATGTAGCAAATTTAGCTTCTTAGGGATTGAAAAAAGGTTCATTATTTTCTGAGATTCTATATCTTAAATGAGATGAAATGAAAATAATTCTGCTGCCTTAGGAATTGACATATGTTCTCTCACCCAAATCCATGATTCTAGTGGTATAGCGGATGTAGGTTTTACTGGAATTCTCAAGGTTCTATGTGTTATTTTCCTTGGCAATGATTTCATCCTCACTTTTGATTGAAGATGTATTTGCAGTTACTATTCCTATCCCTCCCCATCAGAAGGAATTCCAAAATTCACCCATGTTCTATGAGGGATATGTGAATCTTGCTCCAATCTGTTGCTGGGTCCTGTCTTACCATGTGTATTTTCATGGAGATGAATTGCTCAACATACAATGTAATTTGAAAAATCTATGCTTGGCTTCTTTGGATCGAGATGGGCTTTGGAGTTTGGTGTCAACTAGAAAATCTGGGATTCAGATTGGTTGCACTGGATCCTAAGATCATTTTTTTAATAACTTAAATTGGTTTGGGATCTTTGTATAACGATCAAGATCTGACTACGGAGGATTGATATGATCTTGTTCAACACAAGGCCAGATATCCATGAATCCTATGAGTAGTTTTCAAGTCTGAACTTGGCCTGTAAGCCTTTAAGATAATTGGAAGTTCGGAACCAAATCAAAACCAGTCAAAATTAATCTGAACCAGCTAAAACTTGGATGAAACTCATTGAAGCTTGTCACAGTAAGTTTGATTAATTAGTCAGATGGCCAACTTTTCTTTTGGAAGTAATCGGTAATTGATTGTAAGTGATTGAAGCTAATCAAGTTTGACTTTGAGAAACAGGTGATTTAGATTCAGTAATGAATGACTCCAAGTTCAATTTATCCTTGGGAAATTGAGGGTCATGGATTTGGCCTGATTTTCTTTGGAAGTTCTCAGCAATAACTAGATGGTTTAAGTTCCTATTTGTTCTTTCTCTAATGCGGTTTATATACTGGATTGGCATGTTGTGTTGAGCATGTGGGACCCCAAGTTTGCACATTAACAGATGCCATGTTGTTTGTTACATGTCCCAGCATGCTTTCAACAAAAGGTTCATGATAATTGTCTGAATTTGCTGGACAGACCTTAACCCAGTATTTTGGATGCTATAAGGGTTAAATCACATGGCTCAATACGCAAGTTACTACTTTTAAGCTCAAGAAACCAGGTATACCAAAACAATCTATCATCCTTGTCTGATATAGGCTTAAGTGGGGCATTATAAAAGAAGACCAAAATATATTAACTAAGTTTGCCCGCTTTAGTTGTTGGATCGCCCACACTAACTGTTTCTAGAATCAGCTGATTTTGATCCAGTTCAGGACCGGCAGATGGAAATTCAATATTTTTCAAAGTAGGGCATCAGTTGGAAATAAAATATTCTGCAACTTGTAGGCTTTTTTATTGTGGCCTATAAATTGATTTAATCTGTTGACTTGATTATGATTAGTTGGAGTTTAGTGATATTTGATTGGCAATTATCATCAGCATAATGTTTAATGTGTTATTTTTTTCATTTTATTAGAAAATCTTCTGAATGATATTTGTTATTAATGTGAAAAAGTTCAAATTAATGATATCATTCACATTTTATAAAATACAATTAATATTTTTGCATAATTTTTTAATGGTTTCTTTTTTCTATTTTAAAAAGATTTTTAAATTTAAATTTATTTCTTTGTCAATGATAATCTTCTTTTTCCCTGCTAAATCCATCTAATATTAAGATTTTGACACTAGCTGATTCTGTTTTTAATTTTGATTTTACGACCTATATCCACTTCCCTGGTTGGCAGCATGTGGGAAGCATCATACTCTAGTGATGGCCTGGCCGGCCAATTTGTCTTACAGGCTTTGCCTATACTCATGTCTATAAAAATGGTCCTTTTTCTTTTATCATAGTTGTGTGCCAGTTACTACTTTCTTTTTCATGGATGCTGTTGGCACTTGGCAGTATTTTTTTTCCCAGTATTGTCTACTGCTTGTGACATTACATGTTAACTGGTCATCTATAATCAATTGTGCCATTTATCATGTTTGCTGTAGTACTTTGATATATTGTTTAAGCATCCTATACAGCTCATGGAGTTGAATTGCATATTTTTGACAGCTAGATTAGTTAAGCTGGATGTACCTGTGGGAGTTACTACGAATGTTTAAAATTCAAATTTTCTATAGCTTTTATATTAAATTTGTGCTGTATGCTAAATTAGTAATTGTTTTTTCGTTCATCTTTTCCTTCTTTTGATACAAGGAAATTTTCCTGTTGTCATTGGCAAACATATGTATGCTTATCTTTTATTTACATTGCCTTTGTCAACTAATAACTGTTGAATTTTCTCTATAGGGAATGTTTGTTCCTGCCATAAAAGGACAAGGAACCGATGAACAACAAAAGAAGTGGTTACCACTGGCTTATAAGATGCAAATAATTGGATGCTATGCACAGACTGAACTTGGTCATGGCTCGAATGTTCAAGGTCTTGAAACAACTGCAACATTTGATCCCAAAACTGATGAATTCATTATTCATAGCCCTACACTTACTTCAAGCAAGGTGAGTAGTAGCATCATGATTATTGATGAGATCCATTAAGATTTTGTGATAGTTCCCTTTTACCTTAAACAATCTATGTACAATCATTTGGCTTTAATCATCACACTTGGATTAGAATATTGTTTTCTTTTACCAATTTGTTTATAATGCTATTGAGATGAATCTTTCATATCTTTGAATGATTATAATGTGCATCATTGTTGTTGGCAGTGGTGGCCTGGTGGTTTAGGAAAAATCTCTACTCATGCAGTTGTCTATGCTCGTCTGATTACAGATGGAAAAGATCATGGGATAAATGGTATTTTTTGACATGTTTGGAAGATTATTTTTGGTGGTTTGTCCTTATCATATGCTAAGTACCGTGACTTTCCAGGTTTCATAGTCCAGTTACGAAGTTTGGATGACCACTCACCTCTTCCTGGCATTGTTGTTGGTGATATTGGTACAAAATTTGGAAATGGTGCATACAACACAATGGATAATGGTGTTTTGCGGTTTGATCATGTGCGCATACCAAGAAATCAAATGTTGATGCGGTTAGTTGAGTCATGCCTCTTCTTCATTTGATTTATATTATGTAGAGGATAGCCATTAATTTTTGTTGGTACTTGTTTCTTTTTCTTGCACACGTATGTGTAGCAAAAGTGTGGTTGTTTCTCATTCCAAGCTTTCTTTTCCATTTTCTTTAAATTCATGTTAATATCTGACTGCTTTTGTTTGTCATGCCAATCCTATTGACACTATTAGCATTCCCCGTTGACAATCTCTTTGGAAAAAATTGTTAGTTTAAATAGCACTGAAGTTGGAAAACACTTGACATAATTCAAATTTTTCTCTAAAACGTACTCAAGATGTTCCTTCTCTCTATTTGACTTCCATGTCTCTTTGTGATCCTTATCTCTTAAGTGGTCTATGCTACTAAAGGTTTTGTTAATTGCCATCATATGGGAGAACTAACTAATAACTTTCATGTTATTGAAAATTATGGTTTTTAATTTCGATGTGTGCCACCTGGTACGGGCGGTACATACTGATCCGAGAGTCTCTCGGCATGCGGACCGTCTGGTACCAGGCAGTACCAAATTCTTGGCCTCGTATTGGGCAATACGGGGTTGTATCAGGCGGTATCGGTCGAAATTTCAACCGTTACCGATCTATACCGAGCGGTAATGGTCGATTTCGACCGTTACCGACCTTTTAACTATTTTAGCTAAAATAGTTGAAAACACTAATACAATATGTATTAGTGTTTTCAGCTATTTTAGGTATATCGCTCGGTACGCTCTTGTATCGTCGATATGCCTTGGTACGTACCATACCGAGCAAGGCTCGGTACGTCGGTACATACCGAAATAGCGAACCTTGTGCAAAATATTTTGGAAATGGTGATTTTGATGGTGTTAATTATGCATAGAAGGATGATAGTTATATGAGGATATTGTATAGAGTGGGAACATGACAAGTTTTGCACATCAATTGCTAAAACAAGGCTTCTTGTGAAATAATATCCTTCAGGCAAAAGAGCAAGAAAGTAGATTTGTGATGTTCTTGTAGTAAGTCTCATCTTGTGCACATTTAGTCCATGCATTAAGGAGTATTTTTCTTAAGAGAACTTTGGAAGTTTGCTCTAGTCTGGGATGAACTTAAACTGCACCATGAAATGGATAATTCTATCCAAGGTTTTAGGTTTGGTCCGAGACCTGTATCCCGTTGGCCAAACTGGTACAGGTCTAGCACATATCAGCTTATCAGCATGGTTCATCGGTATACCAGTTGACAGATACCAAATAGAAAAAGGGAGAGGAGCAGAGAAGGAGAAGGAAAGCAAGAGGAGAAGGAAGAAGAAGAATGCAGGGGCAAGAAAAAAGCAGAGGATGAAAAGGTGGAGGAGGATTGATAGAAGGGGAGAAAAAGGTGGAGAACTACAGGAGATGGAGTAGAAATATCAGATACTACGTACTAGGTAGAGCAGCAACAACGAAGGCACTGCTGTTGGGTGGTGGCAACAAGGTAACAGGGTTGCGGTGGTGAGGCATTAGGTGGTAGCCAAACTATGAGCAGTGGTGGTCACGCACCAAGGCACTAGGCAGTGGACGACGATGGCCAAGCTACGAGCAGTGGTGGCCAAGCAGCAAGTGGTGGTGACAACAATAAGGGCAACAGATATGTGAGTGAATCTGAGAAGAAAATATGGGAGAGAGAGAAGCATTGGAGGATAAGGTGAAAAAAAAGGAGGCACTCTAAAATAATTTTAAAAAATTGATAGAGGTATTGGGCTGCATGGAATGCTGTCATAGCTCTGCAATCCCAGTCGTAGCATAGCAATGAAGGTGCTCGAGCAGTGATGAGTGATGACAACTCTTGTTCATGCGGTGTTCTTGCTTTTTCATATAGTTAGCTTGTACCGGGCATGCAGTACCCTTTGTAGCCTCATTTTGCTAGGTTTTACAGCCTGTTTGCTTTGACTTTCTTGTTTGTAAACCTCACTAGCAGAGTTAGCTGAGCACGTCACGCAGAGAGGAAACTTATCAAAACAACCTCATTTACTGTGTTTTAGACTGACAGCCTTGTGGTCTGAAAAATTAGTCATCTTAGCAACCAGGAACCACTGGGTGTTACAAGGCTAGATGAACCTTGGTTATAAGTCTGTGGGGTGACACAACCTCTTTTGTGAACTTACTTTCTGTTCTATGAAAGTGCTAGCTGATCATTGGGGCTACAGCCCCTTTGTATGTGATTGTTTAGCCTGTTTGCTAGATCTTTTTGTGCCTAATAAGGTATAGTTCCTTTGTGTTGCTTGTCTCACTGGTGGGCAGTGGCTGCGTAACCTAGGTGTTTGCCATAATAATCTTTTCTTCTCACTGTCCTTATTGGACTACACAAGGTTAACCTTTCTTTCTTTGTCCATGTGACATCTTATTAGGTGGTTGTAACAAGATGGTATAGTATGAGGCAAGGTCTGCCGTATCGATGTGTACCGCTCCGACAGGTTACCGGTATGCGGTCCGCTCGTTATCGGACGGTACGTACCGGTTTTCGACTGTAGCACTGTCGCGGACCGCTCGTCGGATGGTACGTACCGGTTTTCGATTGTAGCACTGTAGCACCGTAAACAGTATACTGCAGCACCGTAAACAGTGTGCTGCAGCACTGCTACAGTACTTGGTACACCTGAGTGTACCGCTCGGTACACCTAGTGCGCTGCAGCACTGCTACAGTACTCGATACACCTGGGTGTACCGCTCGGTACACCCGTACCGCACCGTACCGAGCCCAGGTCGAAACTCCGGTATGATACGGTATTACGGACCTTGGTATGAGGATACTACATTGCTTGGTACGTTGGCATGACAAACGACATTTTTATCGGCAATTTGTGCTGGATGACATTAAGAGCATGTCAATATTTTCTGTAGTTGGTAGTTATCATGTTGACGTGGAACTTTGCCTAACATGGAAAATTTTGGCGTGAACCTAGGCCCTAGGAATAAGGAAGAGAAGAGGGGTCATTTAGGTCGCATGCTTAAAATTATTTGGAAATACAAGTAGGCATTAGCACAATTGAGAAAGAGGTATAAGAGGGTTAAAATGCAAGATTTATGACATTTCATCCTGCCCTCATTTACTCTACTTTCCTCTACCAATAACTTCTCTTATATTCTCTTAAATCAGGTAGTTTTCCAAGGCTCTTGTTCAGAATTAGAAGCCTTTTGCTGATCCATGTACTTTTACGAAACCAAATCTTGCAGACTATAATGTCTCAAAACTAAAAGAGGGAAACAATAAGTTCTCTTATAAAAACTTCTTTTGCGTTGGGATTTATGTGTGAACACCCACTCTAGTTAGAGAGAATTAATATGCAAATTAAATATCTGGCTCTCTATTTTACATCCAAAGAAATGCCTTAAAATTTTCAGAAATATACCTCCAGGCATATAATTTTGCATCTTCTATGACTGAGTTTAAATAGATGAGACCCAAATAATTGCAACTGATAGAGCACTTGTCTTTATACATTCTTGTGGCCGTTCAAGAATGGTTGGCCCATCTCACTCATGCCAATTCTTGAATATAGATATGATCTTATGATTGTTTATTGTTGATTTTTATGTCATCTCCAGATTATTGGTTGACTTTGTACCATGAGTTGGATATAACATCTGATTTGTCTGTCATATCTAATCAGCATTATATTTGTAAAAAAGCTATTGTTTCCCACTTTCCCTTGCTGTCTCCTCTTTTCTCTCTCTATAGGGAAGATCAGCCTCTCTAGATTCGACTAACTCTTTTAATTTACTAGAGTGATAAAAATGTGCTGCAATGTTGAAACTATAATATAAAACCTGTAAGCTGCTAGCTTAAAAGTGAAACATCAATTGATTATTAAAATTGTTGCAGGGTTTCACAAGTCACAAGGGAAGGGAAGTTTGTGCAATCTGATGTCCCAAGGCAGCTTTTGTACGGTACAATGGTTTATGTACGTCAAACAATCGTCTCTGATGCATCTAAGGCTCTATCTCGAGCTGTGTGCATTGCTGTGAGGTATAGTGCAGTTCGTAGGCAATTTGGATCACAGGATGGTTGTCCGGAGACTCAGGTACAGATCTTGTGCTTTATGCTGAAAATGTATACTATGACATAATGGACATAAATTTGTTACACTAACTAGAAACAAATACTTCTGTCAAATAGTATTACTGATTTTACTGTCTTAAATGTGTGTAATTAATTCTCTAATGCATGCTACAAAGCTGTATTTGCTGCCACATAAGCTTAAGATGGGCCTTTGGCCACTTTTAGGGCCTAGGAACTACACATTGATGGGCCTCATAGAAGTCTCGTAAGCATCCCAGAGACTGGTAAGATTTTTCTGGGCACACTAGGTGTGCAAGGTTCAATCATTTACTTCATGGCTAGAGTATCTTAGTACACATGTCAACTCTCTTGACACCTAATTGTTCCATTACTGAGGAGAGGAAAAACAGAGTAGGAAAAAGATGGTAGGCTGATCAAGTTTCCCAATTTATATTCTCCTCGTTAGTTGTTGACTTGCATCCTTATGACATTATGGATTTTTTGTATGAAAGCCATGTGATACTACAATTGTACTTTATGTGCTAAGTAGCCACACACATACATGCTAAAACTGCCTTTACACAAATCTTCCGTTGAGCCCTTTTTTTTTGTGCAAAAGGAAAAGAACTATATATGTATTTCAAAAGTCAAAAAAGGATGCTAGATCCAAAGGAAATTGTTCCTTCCAAAACATATAAGCTCTTATAGTTTGACCCCTAACAGCAGCAGCCTGATTGCATTCCCTATAGCAATGCTTACAAGAAAAATTGTTCATCTGGCCAGTTAGACTTTGTATATTCCTGAACACATTCCATATCTCCTAAGGTGGAGAATTCCTTTTCTCAATACAGTCAGCAGTAATCTGAGAGTCTGTTTCCAGCATTACATTCAGATATCCATGTTGCAGTGCTTCCTTTGAGTTTTTAAGCTAGCCTTTTTTTTTTGCTGTTTTTGGCTTGTTTTTTAATGATTGATGAATCATCAAACCATTTGCTACCATGCATGGCTATATGAATTAAGCACTTAAAATTTATTCGTTAGTGGCCAATTGAATCAATGTTTTGTTATCATCATGAAACATTGGTAAAACCGTAAAAGACTGACAAAGGTTTTCTGGCAAGTCAGATGTGATAGTTTTCCAGATTTGTAGCCCAACTCTGTAACATCCATGGGAAGCCTGGAAATTTTCCTTTAGGATACCAAATACCTATCATGGAGTGGCTTCCAGAAAATACTAAGAGATAAAGGACTGAAGATTGTAAAATATTTTTTCTTTTTTTTCATTTTCTTTTTTTTTTTAGAAAATGCTAAGATTTAAGACTGAAGAATATTAATAGTGCCCATATTCTCCCCTCTCCTCTTTTGAACATTAAAAAATATTGACCGGTTACATAAACCCTGCTTTATTAATGTAAACCAAGATTGCAGGTATTATTTAGGGTTGAGATGCTGCTTATAGTCTTTTATCTTTAAAATATGATGCAGTGAGTCAATCAGAAATGTTTAATATACTGAATTACTGATAACGGTAATTATTTATTCAGTCGGTGATCTCTAAAAATGCCTAGTGTCATATTATATTATATATATAT
>LVTN01000385.1:252264-263105 GCA_001649415.1 Musa itinerans
TATATATATATATATATATATATATATATATAATATTCCATCTGATTTGTTTACTTCATCTTCTTGTCTCAATACATGTCTGGAATTTACTGTTATCTAAAGTCAATCTAATGCTAGTTATAAGGTTCAGAATTTAATTTTTCATATCTTTGATTTTCAATTTTTTTCCCTTTATAACTTTAAGAGATGGTTCTGCATCCTCTTGTTACGTTTTTCTTTTCTTACTTAAGTTTCCTTTTCATAGGTCATTGATTATAAAACTCAGCAAAGCAGACTCTTTCCGCTGTTGGCTTCAGCATATGCTTTTAGGTTTGTTGGTGAATGGTTGAAATGGCTCTATAGGGATGTAACGGAGAGACTGCAAGCAAATGATTTCTCAACATTGCCAGAAGCTCATGCGTGCACTGCTGGTTTGAAATCTTTGACAACCTCAGTGACTGCAGTATGTGAATTGTTTAACATATACAGTTAATTTTCTTCTATTGCTTGTTCTGTTTTAGATTTTTTTGCACTCAAACACTTGAAATCTGTATCAGATAGCATCATTGACCTATATTGTCACTCTTTTGTGTAATCTATCAATTTCTGTATTCCAAAGTTGCTTAATTCATTTTGTAGAAACAGTATTGTTAAAAGAAGCTTGGGCACTCACTAAGGTGTGTGGGTGAGGCAAGGTGAGGCCCGAGCTCCTTAAGGGATACGGGCAAGGCACCTCAAGGAACAGACTGCTTTTTCTTTATAGCAAATCTTTTCTTGTTCGAGGAAGATTTTTTAAAGTTCAAATAACTAGCATAGAAGATCTTCAAAAGTGGGATTAAACCAAGGTTTTTAATTTCGAATGATACCGCCGTTACCGGGCAGTACCATCGATTGGGGCTGTTTCCGTCTCGTTACCATGCGAAATCGGTCGATGACGGTCGATTTCGATTGTCGCCGCCCGCTATAGGGCGGTATTAGCCGAGGGAGAAGGAAGAAGAGAGAGAAGAAAAGGGAGATCCTGGAGATTCGGCGCCGCTCTCTCTTGACAATCCCGATCCGTCATTGCCCTCCCTCGTCGGACGTCGCATATGAGATGTCGCCTTCTCGTCTGAGGCAACGAGGCCTTGGCATCGTCGGCTACTTCTCCTCATCTGTGCGAGGAGAAGAAGCCTCGGCAATGACGTCGACGAGGCTTTGCGAGGAGAAGAAACAAGGCGACGTCACCCTTTTTTTTTTTTACTTTTATTATTATTAATATATATATATATATATATATATATATATATTAAGCGGTATGCCAGAGCGTACCACTCGGTATACTCATACCGTTTCGTATTGAGCTAATCGATACTCTGGTACGGTACGAAATTACGAACCTTGGATTAAACATTGATTAGTCAATATTTTAAATATTATCAAATATTTGCTAGGATTCTGTGATCTTAGATGTTTATCTTAGACACTCTTTGTTCTTGTTTTGGTATTACTAAGATTATTCCATATTTTTACATGTAGCTCTGCGTAATCTAAAATATTCCATTTCAAAATTTATCTTTGTAACTTAAGTTTACAATTGATTCTATATAAGTTCTCACCAATAACTATTGTCAGTAAGATTGTCCATTACCAATGTAAAAAACAAGATACTTCTAGTTGATCTTTTACTTAACTTTATAGTACTAGGAAACACGCTCTCAACAGTTCAATTCTGAAACTAAACCATTCACTATCAGTTGATACATATTACTTGGCTAAAATTCATTATAATAAATCCTTAGGAACTCTATCATATGCTTTATTTAACTTGATAGAATTCATATGAAAATATTTTTTTCTGTATATTTTTCATTAAAAATTTAATTATAATAAATCCTTCGGAATTCTATCATATGCTTTATTTAACTTGAAAGAATTCATATGAAAATATTTTTTTCTGTATATTTTTATTAATTATATTAATAAATAAATAGCTCTTATGGTTGATTTTCCAAGGACATAAAACCAAACTGACTCTAGTAAATACTCATTTTGCTTCTTATTCTACCTTCAATAACCTTTTTCTAAGTTTAGTAATATGACTCGTTCTTAATTCCACTATAGTCATAATGGCTTTTATTCTTTTTTATTTTTATAAATTGGTATTAAAAAGCTCTTCCATAATTTATCTGTTTTTTGTTTTTCAAATTTCAATAAATTTAGTCATCCAAATTATTACATGATTTTTGAACTTTTCTAAATCTCAATAGAAATAATATTAGGTTCCATACTGTGACCTATTTTTCATTCTTTTTAAAGCTTCTCTCATCTCATTTGCTCTAATTTTTATGAGCAAATCTATGATTTTTTAACTTAAAAATATTATTTATCTCTAGATATAAGTTGTCTCTATGATGATAATTAAATAATTTAATAAAAATAATATTTAAAATATCTCTTAATCTCCATCTTCACCTTTATACAGCTAATGTTACCTGAACTTTACTCTTTCTCTCTAACTTTATCAATCCAGAAAATGACCTTTTCTCTATTATTAATACCTAGCTTGCTATAATAAACTATCATAAGCTTGTGTTTTGATATAAAACTTTCTTTTGCCTCTTTTTTGGCTGTTACATGTCTTCTAAATTCTCTTTGTTTTTTCAATTTTATCAATCTGTAAAACATTATATTTTAGTACTGATTGTTTTTTGAATTTTCTCACTACAACTAGCTCTCTTTTGAAGTTTTACCTCTACTCTTAGATTCTACAAGAATCTTTTGTAATATTAATATCGTCATCAACCAATCTCCAATCCTTTTCTTTCTCGATCTTATTTTAAAAAGGCCTTACATTGTAGTTTTCTAAATTCCATAATCTAGTTCTATTAAAACTATTAATCTTTTTTTTTCTCTTCCATTTTGTGAAATATATATTTAAAATGATTAACATAGGTTGATTTTTCAGGCTTTCACCATGCAGTCCTCACATGTAACTCTTATCTTTCCAGTGAGAAAATATATCATGTGACTATAATTATATCCATTTTTATAAGTAATTAAATGTCCACCTCTTTTCTTGAAGTGTGTATTAATGCTATTATAAGATGTAGCAAATCATAAAGTCATCCTCTTCACTCCTCTCCTCATATCTATATCTTAATTCATAACACCTTTTATTGTAAGTTTTTATTTTCACCATCTCCTTATGCTCTATTCATAATTCTCTTTTGATCTTATCATTTAGTCCAATCTAAGAGGCATAATCACTTCAAAAATTCAAAATTGTTCTTCAAACACATTATGTTTCTACCCTCAAATTTCTATTGATGTGCATCACTGTCTAGATTCTATTAATCCATTGTCCACGTCCAAGTTGTGCAATGACGCAATTCCAATCTGATATGTTTTTGTCCTATTATCTTTCTATTATTATGTTACATGGTACAAAAATCATTGCTGAAAGCATCAACACACTGCCATCATAATCTTGTACTTGTTACTCCAAAATTCTATGCTTTAGAAACTGTTGATTGTACTAAACTTCCCTTGATGTGTCCTTGGCTAAATGCATCCATCATTAATTTTATGTAGTGAGGATTGGAATGTGATTGATTAGCATCAAATTATGTATCTATTTTTTTTATCCATTTTATTTGTATGTATTGAAATGGATGACAGATTATTGTGGATTTCATGTCTAGACAAACCATAAGTGCTTTCTGCTCTGTTATTTGCTTAGACTGGTTACCCATCTCACTGTTTATGTATCTATTTCAGTCTGCAAAGTATATCTTAGTTACACTAATAACTTCTAAAAAATAATATAATTCTTGTATTTGCTCAAAGAGGTGGAATGTTGACTCCTCTTTTAGAAATAGTACCATTTCTATGGACTTTTCTGTGTAGTGAATGTTTGACTCTTGTTTTGTACTGCTCAGGCTTGAAGGAAAAATTGAGGAAATAGATTACATGCTTGACAGATTGAGACTTTCTATGACCCCTTAAATTTTGCTACATTTTTCTTATTCCAAAATTTGATGGTAATTTTGTCATTAAAGACTTTTGGCCTATTACCCTTTTTAATTGCTCTTTGAAATCTTAAACTAAATCTTGGCTTATAGACACTCTAAAGTCATCAGTGATCTGAAACATATCGGTGTTCATTTATTAAAGGCTGAAACCTCCCACATCAATTTTAAGACAAGCCCCATGAACTTGTATGTTACAATGAACAGAACGGTCTCATCATAAAATTGGATTTTTAGAAGACTTTTCTCTTTGTTCATGCTTTCTTCCTCATCATAAAACGGTTGCCCATCCTTTGCCTCTAAAAGTATGGCTTATAACTTGTTTAAAAGTTCATAATTTCACACATCGTTATCTGGTCCATCCAAATTGGAGACAATATATTACCAGCTAATTCTTTTATCGTAATCCTGAATTTGGTATTGCCAATTAATATTCCCATCATAATCCTGAACTTAGTAGATTTTGCTAGTTCAAAAGTCTCTAATAAACTTGATTTTCTAAAGGAAGGAACTGCACAGCTGCAAATTAATACATGGTCTTTCATTCAGTTGAATATTGTTTCTTTTGTTGTTGCTGTTGTCTTTCAGATTCTTCATTTTCATCTTGTATCTGCTTTGTTGTATTTAATGTGATTGTGTATGATATTGAAAGGCTACGACATCTGGCTTCTTTATGAGCTCCCATGCTCTGTATGAAATTCTGTAAAGATGGTGAAAAAAATTTCATATAACAATACTAGTGGTCAAGAGCTAAATTCTAATACCCATTGTCGACATCAATCTATTCTTAGCTTTTTCTGGCAGATATGTTTGATAATTGTCTTTGCTCATTTATAATTTCCATTTATAACTACAACTTAATATTTCTAATTCTTAGGATGGCATTGAAGAATGTCGAAAACTATGTGGTGGCCATGGTTATCTTTGTAGCAGTGGGCTTCCTGAGTTATTTGCTGTCTATGTTCCTGCCTGCACTTACGAAGGAGATAATGTTGTTTTGCTTCTGCAGGTTAGTATATTTTTCACTTTCTCTTTTGACAGTTACAAATTTAAAATTTTCATCACCTGCAGGAGTGTGCTAAATGGCTGCATTAGTACTTCTATATTTTGATTTGAAATCGTTGTTTCTATTTGGGGCACCAATTGTTTTGACCAAGGACCGCCGTACCGCCCAAAACAGTATGTACTAATACGGGCATGGACCAGTATGCGGACCTCCCCCACTATCATTCATCAACTATTCACTAGCCTTCTTGATATCTCATTATCAGTCACCACGTGTACCACATACTCTAGTTTGATCCTCTCTCATTGAGTCCATCAAATGCTCTACCGTGTATTATGGATCTTATCTAAAGTATCATTAGACTTATGAAAAACTATTCTTCAATTGCAAGGAACTATGTAGCTAATGATTCTTATGCTTGTGGGCTCAGGCCAACTATTGCACATCACTATGACACTGAAGAGGTCCCACTCTTCTTGAATGATTTAACCCAATATTTAAGCTCCTGTACCTGGTCATCCAAATGGATGCCATGTATTTGTTCTAGGATCTGTGGTTGTATACTAGGATCAACCTTCTGGGTGGAGGACACCATGCTTTGGAAGTAAGGACTTTGGGCTATATGTGTTGGAATTTGCTGGAAATTGAACCACATTGTAATTGCTTTTTGTTGTCCTTCCTCTTCTTCATATATGTATGATCAATCTGTGTCCCGATGTATTGTCGGCCATGTTGCAAGATATATGTCCCGATAAACTTCCAATCTAATGAAAGGCAAGCATTGTGGTCTGTGGCAACAAAGTTGTTAGTTGTCTCAAATTCCACATCATTACCATTAGAATGTGTTTCACTACTCACTCTCAAGGAGCACCTTTTAGATAATTTTTTGTGGGCTTGCTAAATTGGCTTCAGGTTTTGGTCATCACAAAATGGATGTAGCTTTCAGAGTCTGTCTTCATTATAAACGGTTGCTCATTTCATAGAACTTGATCTTGAAAGTGTTATGTCATATTCTTTCTTTGTGGTGGACAAACTTTGAAACACTGCATGGTGGTGGACTTCATTATTAATGTTATTGTTTTTTTGTCACTTCCTAGTCTTGGCTCTAAAGTAACTTGCTTCGCTCTTTGACGAGGATTAGTGGAGATTATAGGTCCAACCTAACATAGACAATGATTATTTTGTTGGAACATTTGGCTGAAAGGAGGTGTCCCCAGGACATCCTTCAGGTGTAACATATATCTCAAACTTGGTTAGAATTCACAGCCAAACCATACACTCTCCATGGAAGCTATAGCTCGACTTTGCTTAGCAATGAAAATAGTAGAAAACCTGGTTTACTTCTATGTGACCTGTATTCAAATACTTGTGTTGTATGGTCCACCAAATTACTGTTGTTTCTTCCTTGGCCTCCATGAGTGATATCTACCTCTCATTTGTGAACTAGTTCCATGTGAAAGCTACTGTCGTTGTGAACCTAAACAAGAAACATCTCCAGGTTCCGATCTTTGGTAAAATCAGAAACTTCCAATTTTGCTCCACATCTGGATTTAGTTGCAAAACTGTCACTTGGATAGGAGCCAGATGAGGAGTGCAAATACAATCATCTTGCCTGTAAAAAATGAGTGATATGAATGATGTTTCCTGATTCATACTAGTGATGCTTTGAAAGAGAGCAATGAGAACTTTCACATCTTCTTGATCATGCTGTTTTTTAAATTGGAACAGCACTTAAAGATGAAATTGGAAAATACCCAATCTCATGAGTGGATATGAATTGCAAGTAGCTCAAAATGTCTCTACTCCTGTTATAACCACCTTGTTTTTGGCTATTAAAAAATATTTTCTATGTTGTTACCATAAGTTTCATTGTAAATAATTATTCTTTAACATAGCTGTGTTATTTTAGGTGGCAAGGTTCCTTATGAAGACTGTTTCTCAACTAGGATCAGGGAAAAAACCTGTTGGTACAACAGCATATATGGGAAGTGTGCAACACTTGCTGCAGAGTAAATGTGATGTTGTCACAGGTAAAACATGAAGTATTTCCTGTGAGAACATTAAGTATCCTTTTATTTCAAATAATTTAGTTTACAGAACAAGGATCCAAGTACTTGTCCCTGCTGAATTTGGTTCACTATATAGTATGTCATTATAATCCAGCTAATAGAGGTTTCAGATACTAATTGGACCTATACATTTACTGTATTTACTGGTCTGTACTGGTCCGAAATTACTGTTCCATATTTTCATGTGATATTGTCCTGTACAAGTCTGGAAACTGCCTGGTTCACTGGTTAACGTACACATCCAATCAGTTGCAAAGCCAATACTAGAGTAGTATTTGAAAACTTAATACCTTAGTGTACTGCTGGTAAAACATAAACAAATGTTTCTTATGTTGGTGTTCATTTGGTATGGTCATTATGCTATGCTCTGTTATGGCCTCAGAGCAGTAAATACTGGAAGGTAGCTTTTGGTACTTAAATAAAGAGTCTGTTTGGTGGCTTTTAATTTTTCTTTCATTAAGTTGCAACTCTTCTTTGTCTTTATGTGCAGCTGAGGACTGGTTGAAACCTTCGGTTATACTGGAAGCATTTGAAGCTAGAGCTATCAGACTGGCTGTTAATTGTGCCAAAAATATTAGCAAGTTTCCTAGCCAGGAAGAAGGTTAGTTTATCAACCATGCATTTGAATTTTTACAGTTGAATTTAAATTCCACTCAAGTAGGTCTTCAAGATGATAAATATGCTATACAGATTGGCATGTGTACAATTGCTTGTCTAATAATCTATGGTGAAGACATCACATGTTCTCGAAAGAGAGGGAAAATGAAATTGTTTGTGGCTGGTTCTAACTCTTTTTTTTTGTTATTTCTCATTAGTTCTCATGTGGTGGTCATTTACTGCTCTAGAAGTGAAGAAAGTACATGACTATTGAAGTGCCTAGGTCTTTAACATGTGGAAATCTTGGATAGGAAAGTTTTTGGGCAAATACGATAAACTTGGCTCTGCAAGTCAGTTGATGACGATGATGGTGATAACGAGGCAGTGGTGTAGGAAAATATGGCAGAGATGTAGGAAAATATGAAGCAACTGTCAATGTCTGGCATGAATAATACATAATACAGAATCTGAAAGGCCTTAATTCTTTTACATGATAATCAGGATAGCAGGAAATGGTGTGCATTAAAGCTTTATAATATGTCGATTTGGGAGTCAGTTTTTGCATAAGTCTGCCAGTAGAAGACAATAAGCAATTTGTGAACCTTCACTATATCAATGGATTTGGAGTTGAAGTATATTTTCTGATTTGCTATTGTTAGTAAAGATTTTGGTGGTGATACTGATTGAAAGGTCAGAATCATTGTGTTATCATTGAAGTGTCAGTAGTGGAACCAGCTGTTACTGGTCAATCACACCTTCTGTTTAAGAAATTTATTTGGCCCATTTGGATGTTTTTATTTTGTACTTTAAGATGAGGATGCAACATTTCATAAAAGCAGGTGCAAAGTTAGCAGGTTCAATCTAATACAGGAGATATGTTGTACCCATTTGGACTGTTGTATTTTGTACTTTAAGAAATTTGTTAGTCCATTTAAAATCGTTTTAAAAAACAAGTTCTAGCTAAATTCTGTCTGACATTTTTATTTTAAAGTATGCATATTGAGCTGTTGCTACTTTTCCAGTATTTTGAGTCTCATATGCTGGGGATATAGAAATAACTGCTATAATCTAGGGCAGTTGTTCTTAAGGCTTCAATTTAGAGTTGCTTCTGCTGCCCTTTTAAAATTTTTCTACTGTGTGATTTTTTCTACACATGTTCAGGTTTTTCTGAGCTTTCTGCTGATCTATTGGAGGTGGCAATTGCCCATTGTCAATTGATCATAGTATCCAAGTAAGTATTCTATTTAGCACAAATGCCATTTTTCATGGAAAAAGTACTAGCATGAGGTGATGTGGCATACTAAAGCCTTAACATGCATTTCTTGTCATATAGGCCTAGAATTATACAAACTTTTGGTTTACCTGACACCATCACAAACTCAATTCTATGAACACCCAATCTAGTAATGGTGCTTTCAGAAGCATATTAAACAACATACAGATGTGACTTCAATACATATCATTTCCAGATTCATCGACAAGGTTAAAGAAGACATACAAGGACATGGAGTCAAGGAACTGCTACAGATTCTCTGCAATGTATATGCGCTCTCTCTGGTTCATAAGCATCTCGGTGATTTCATCTCAACTGGGTATATTACACCCAACCAAGGTGCACTAGCCAATGAGCAGCTGCGGTTTCTATATGCCCAGGTATTTGTTGTTTATCTCTATATCCTAGAGTTCTTTTCTATTGCCTTTTTAAGTTCTTTCCAGCCTTATGTGGATTGATTAATGAGACTTACCCTGATTAACAGGTCCGTCCAAATGCTGTTGCACTAGTCGACGCATTTAACTACACAGATCACTACTTGGGTTCTATCCTTGGTCGATACGATGGCAATGTGTACCCCAAACTCTATGAGGAGGCATGGAAAGATCCACTGAATGACACAGTTGTTCCTGATGGATACCATGAGTATGTTAGGCCCTTGCTTAAGCAGAAGTTTACAGTGTCAAGAATGTGAAGATCTAAATTCAGTCAACACCTGGAGTTCCTTTTCTACTCTTTCAGTAATAAATGGATATGGTGAAATCCATACTTGTCTTTACCCTTAAATTTATTATTTTTAATTATGAAGTCATGATCAAATCACGCAGAGTACCCGTTTTAGAAGTCTATGTGAGATGTTTTAACTTATAGTTTGGATAATTGTCAAGATCTGCTAGTTGGATTGAGAGTAGTCGTCATTGTTCAACTAATTTTATAACATGTGAAACTGAAACTGATAGAACTCTGTATTCTATGGTATTTAAGCAATCAAAAGTAACCATCGAACAATAATCACCTTACTGTATCAGCCTTGAACATCATCAAATTTAAATTTATGTTTCTAGTTCTCAGATTCCTTGTTTCCAATTGTAAAATAGGTTTCAGTTTACTGGTTAACAATTGCTGATAAGTGGAACCGAGCATGCATAATGTGCCTGAAGCATCCTTGCAGTTGCTCTGATCATATCATCTAACGAATGCTGGATTTGTTCATCTACTGTATAGGCAACTACTTTATCTGCATTGTTTAATCTGCTAAATGGAGGTGAGGAAGGGTGAAGAAAGGTCAGGGAGTTACGTGGTTAATAGATTAATGATGCACAAAGAGAACCCAAATGTTCAATATCCGATACTAGTAATGTGATGTCACGTTACTTGCATTAGTTGTCTTGGATCAACTTCAGTTTCGTTTAGTTCATCTGATCACAAATTGAGAATTCACAATTTATCAAGATTGCTTAATTTTCTCTCATTGTCACGTACTCATGTTTATGGCTGGTTGATTGCTAACTGTGATCCTATTTCATCACCGGCGCATATCATTCAAATTGGGTCATCCATTGAGACTTAATATGACATTGCATTCAATTTCATCACTTGTTTTCTCGATTGATCCTGATTGTCTCATTTTCATAAATCATGATCAAATTGCAGAGTCTTGACTTGATTCAGCCCACTTAATTTTATCAAGTCTGCATCTAATCAAGGTCTGTTCTCGATCCTGTTCTTCTTTCTAATTATACCCCGAATTGGCATATTAACTTAGGTGAGATATTGATTAGATGCCATGCATATGCTATTTCAAACTTACAAAGAAGTATTCAAGCTTTTCAACATGATTGCTATAAACGTCTGTACATAAAGAAGACATGCTTGTGATGTTTTCCAACAGGCTCCTAAATTTCAAAATA
>LVTN01000386.1:11483-25625 GCA_001649415.1 Musa itinerans
GGTCGTTTGGCCATTGAGCTTGATGTCTACGTACATCAGCTCACCACTTCCTGCTTTATATAGCCTTGTCTTCGTGTTCTCCCCCACTTGACCCCGCATAGCGTTCATCAAACGCATTGCTCCCTTCTAGGGTCCTTGCGACTCCTCATTGTCACTGCTGGATTCAGAACTACTCGAACTAAGAGTGATAACCTTGCCCTTGTCCGATTTGAGGGGGTGGATGGAAGCTGTTAAAGCATTGAGTGCCTATTTTTGTGGGCACTCCCTCACCATGTGTGGCCCTCGGCACAAGAAGCATCCGCCAGGTTTTGAGGCCTCTCCATAACCATGAAGCTCGGGTGCCCTCAAGTTTTATGGTGGTGCAACGCGGGTGTTGCTTCCTCCCGTATTTAGTGCTCTTGTGAGCATGGTCACTCTTGAAGTGAGTTCCGCCACAACTTCCTGCATGTGTTGCACAGAGTCTTTGGTGTCATCTGACAGTCGATCGACTAGGGCCTCGACCTTGTCGATCCTGGACTCCGCTTCCTCTTGCAAGCTCTCTACCCCAACAAGCCTTCGTTGGCCATAGTAGAGTTCCTCCAAGCTCGCTTCAAGAACGTCCAAGTGGGTTTCCACCGTTGTGAGTCTCTCCTTGTGGCTCTTTTTCCCAGTCGGCACTCTAGATTATGCCTCCACCCGCGGAGAGTAGCCAATTTCTCGATCATCTTATTCGCTGCCACACTCCTCATGAACGACTCCAACAGCATGAGAGCGAGTGTGCACTTGTAGCCCACCTACGGTTGCTTGAGGCAAGGGTCCGGCTTACCCCGTCTTGCTTGATTCGCTACGATGTTTTACCATGGTGAAGTTGCGAAGGTCCTTCGCTGCTCGCTCGAAGTGCTTGCCCGCTCTGATACCACAATGTCACGACCTTAGCTGGAGTTGCCTGAGGTGTGAGGCACCCTTGCGGCCAAGACGCGAACTTAGCTTGCGTTGCCTAAGTCGCGTGTCGCACTTGCACCAAAGTCGCGCACTTAGCTTGCGTTGCCTAAGTCGCGCTTCGCCCTTGCGATCTTGCTCCGCAAGGATCAGCCCACTTTGTAACCTCTCGCAGGTCCCGAAGGACCTGTAAAAGAGAAAGTTGGTTAGATCGAAAGAACGAGCAACGGACAAGTCCCGAAGTCGCGCGAAAAGGAAAGCTTTACAAGCAATTCGACGAACACCCTGTGTGCACAAGAGAAGAGGGGGAAAGAGGGGGAAAACAAGGCTTTCAAGGATGAACGAGCAGCTGCAAGCCCACAAACAGCCGCTCAACTGGTCCCGGGCACGAACACAAGTTCCCGTAAAGGCCCAGCGAGTGACCAGCCCTACCAACAAAACGTGCGGTATATAACCGAAGCCCCATCCAGCCCTGTGCCACCCGGGTGGTTCTAGGGGTCTGAGATGGCTCACATTTTGGTGAGCGGAGGTAGTGCGCCGCGCGAGCCCGTGGCACGCGAAAACGGAGCTGTTTTGGGCTGTTTTGGGGCAGTTCTGACCGGTTCGAAGAGCGGTCGCTTTGCAGCGCTGCAGCTTGTTCGAACTTAC
The DNA here is from genome assembly GCA_001649415.1 of Musa itinerans. Taxonomy (NCBI): domain Eukaryota; kingdom Viridiplantae; phylum Streptophyta; class Magnoliopsida; order Zingiberales; family Musaceae; genus Musa; species Musa itinerans. The sequence goes on from LVTN01000386.1 coordinate 13,050, forward strand.
ATATTTACATGCAAAATGACCCAAAACCAAGAGAAAACATGCTGTCAAGCAGCTGTACATGCAGGAGCGAGCGACGAACGGATCGTTGAACGGAGTTGTTGCGGGTGCGCGACGACCGTTCGTGACAACCCGGGGGGTTCCAGGGTGCTGAGTGCCAAGTGCGACAACAAGTTCCCGTCAAGGTAACGTGCAAACTTGCGAAAGGTTGTTCAACACCCGACACTATACCGAAGCCCCATCCAGCCATGTGCCACCCAGGTGGTTCTAAGGGGATGAGATGGCTGACGTTTTGGTGAGCGGAAGTGGACTGCAGAAAACAGCCCGTGGCACACAAAAACGGAGCTGTTTTGGGGCTATTTTGCTCGGTTCGGTTAGCGGTCGCTTTGTAACGCTACAACTTATTCGAACTTACATTTTTACAAGCAAAATGACGTAAAACCAAGACAAAACATGCTGCCAAGCAGCTGTATATGTAGATGAGAGTGACGAACGGTTCGTTGAACTGAATTATTGCGGGTGCGCAACGACCGTTCGTGACAAAACGTCCGAACTTCCGACAAACTCTCGAACTCCCAACGAAATCTCGTTCTTGACTTCGGGACTTCATTTTGCTTTATGCCTTGATCGTTATCGTAGTTAATCCTACACACTTAAAACCTATTTCGATCTAGACAATTATAACAAAGCTTAAATCAAATGTTGTCCGACATGTCATTGGTTCATCGACGCTTCGTCCGATTCTTCGGCGCATCATCCTCTCTTGCAGCCTATTGCCCAATCGGCTAGTTGACCTCCGTAAGTCTGATTTCCTTGGCACAATTTCTACTCTTCTTGGCCCGAAGCCTTCTGTTGATATGTCGACCGATCCTTTGGCGCGACGTCCAATCTTCTAACATGTTCCACTCTAGCTCAATATGATTCTTCCTACCTTAATTGTCTCTCCCTAATCGAAGCTTCTTATGTCACTTAAAATGTAAATAAGATAAACACTATCAATTGGTTTTATCATCAAAATCCGAGATTCAACATAATGGACACCATAATAGAGAAGATCGCACCATTGTACATTGTCTAAATAGTTATCGATAATAGAGTGAATTTCAAGAGGGCTAGTTTATAGTTGATAAAAAAATATATATTTTTTTGGACTCTATGTGCAGCTTATTGCATGGATTTAATGCTAAAAGATTTTAGCAAGCTACCATCAGTCAACAAGTGTGTAGCTTAAGCACAATCAATTACAAAGTTTGTATTTAATCATCACTAGTATACTCTTTAATGTAAAGTATATAAAAGGTGAGATACTCAAACCTCAAGTCACTCAGTTTGCTACTAATTTCATTGCATTAAAGTCATTACAGCAAAAAAGATAAAGCCTCAAGGCAATGGTCACATTACAAGAATGATCCAATTCCAAGTATTCGAGATCGAGCAATGGAAAAAATATGGAAAAGACCATTCTTTCTTCTAGATTTTAGGAAACCGTGATTGAAATCATAAAAGGTATGAAACCACTTTATATTGTCCTCTATAAGGTCAAAGTGGACAAGCATCCACAGATGTCTTATCTTAAACATATGCTTATTACAGTAAGAGCGGAGGTTAATAAAGCTTTCGAAGATAATTTTAAGCCCCTCCAATACTTACATATCATTGATCGTAGGACTGAAGTTTATATAGAATAAGATATCCATAATGCAGGTAAATTCATATTCAGTGTAATTTAATTAATAATTTTTTATTGTATGAAAAATTCCTACTAACAAAATTATAACTTGCAGTGTATTATCTAAACACGACAATTCAATTTTGGTAGTCTCTTGGAACGCAAAATGATTTATTATCGGCACTAAGAAATGTTATATATCAACTCTTATCAAATACTATCGATGAAGCCAATGCTATTATGGAAGATCGATTATTTTGAGAAATAATTGGTTCATTCTTCAACGTTGTAGTTGTATTATGCCATTACACTATGAATCCTAGTGAGAAAAGGTTACATATATATTGATTATTAACTATATTTGATATTAATTATTTATAATTTTGTTATATAAATAAATTCATATTTATATCATTTTGCAATCGAGTGGTGGCTACAATTTGGAGGGGATGCACCAAATTTAAGGAAGGTTGTCGTTCCTATACTTTCATAGATGATGACATCTAGTGGTTGTAAACATAATTGGTCCACATTCGCATTGATTCACATGAAGGTCCATAATAGACTATCATATAGACGATTGGAGAAACGGGTATATGTCCACTATAACATATAGCCAACGTCGCGGTGTGCCAAGTTTATAAAATCCCTTGTTTCTAAATTTTTGTATAAATTTCTAATTATAATGTAAGTATCCATTTTGAATTCTATAAAAGATTCTAAATATAAATCTAAGAACCTATTTGTAAAAAATATGAGGATCAATTTATAAACTTTGAGGACCTAATCATAAATATAAATAATACAAGGACTAAACTATAAAATACACAAAATAATAAATTTTACCACTTAAGCCTCTATGCCTTCGTTCCTAAGGAACCTGAGAAGGCAGCTTGCATTGGAAATGAGAGGAAGAGAGAAAAAAGAAGAATAGGAGAAATTTAGGGTTTGGGGTCTTTTTGTTCAAATCTCTTATTTGGGATTTTGTTCGAATCTTCTCTTTGAAAGGCAAGTGTTCTAACCCTATCCTATAGTAATATTAATCTGTATTTTTATTTTAATTATGAATAATTCGAAATATTTCGACGTAGCACCATATATTTCTCTCGTTTAAATACAAAACCATAAATTTAAATTTTTTTGGTAATATGACCTCTATGTATTGTTTCAGACATAACTTTTAGCACCAAACTATGATTTAAATAAAACCTAATTTATTTGAAAGAAGACTCATATTCTTTCTTTTGATGCCTTAATTGAAAATTTTGGAGTTTAAATGCCTACCTAAACTTCTATTTAGTTAACCATATAGATTATGTAAAATATGGACCATAATTTCTGACATTTTGATACTAAACTGATTATAACTTTCTGTTGGGAACTATGATTTATGCAAAACATGATTTATTAGAAACTAAACTCATAAATATTTTTTTATATACCTAATTTAAAAGATTTGGAGCATGAGTGCCAACTGAAATATCTATTTTAATAGACCCTATGGATTCAATAAAATAGAGATGATGTTTTCTGAACTTTTGTCACTAAATTACTTATAACTCCTTGTTGGAAACTCCAATTCATACAAAACTTAATTTATTTGAAACTAGATTAATATATATTTTAAATGACACTAATTATGAGTAAATTGGAGCATAATTGGTTATTTAAATAATTTATAAAATATGCCTCTCAAATTCTACCAAAATTGAGTTTTGTCAATTTTACCTATTCATGTTTCATCCCTTTGAAAATTAATTTCAGCTAAAATTATTTCTTCAATTGAGCTTTATACTATTGCTTTGAATTTTTATAATACTCATCCTTAAATTATTTATATTCCTGAATCTATTATGTAATGTTTATGGTTGAATCATCATGTTTCATATAAGCACATGTATGTTTAGTTGTTTTCACATGTGCTTCCGAAATGTGTCAATCTTATTGTTCACAATGCCCTTTTTATACTCTGGTGTTTGTGGGAGTATTTGGTTCTTTGTTAGAAATAGTAAAGGGATTATCTAGATCTTTGCCATAAATGATAAAGGATGTACGCTTAGAGCCTGCGATGCTTTGCCGACCCTCTTTGGCTTCATCCAGATGTGAATGGGTGACACTCCCAAATATGCTAGATTATATTTAGGATACCACTTCACCTTCTATATGTTTGATACGATATCTAGAGCTCTGGTTATGTGTTTCTATGTACACTTTGGATAAGAATGAAATGAATCAATGTTAAATATGACATTTGAGCTTTTGTTTTCTATTTGTTCTTTTGATATGATCCAAAATGCTTCTTATTTCAATGATATACTCCAATTACTCTTTACTCCCTCGTTATAAACAAAACATGCTTCAAAATGAAATGATATTGCAATTCTATATTTGATTAGTGGATATCTATGAACTATTGTATCCTTGTCTTGTATTTTGATACATTGTTGTTTGAAACTATCCTCTTTTGCCATGGATATATTAGTCACTTGATAAGCTTCATATACTCACTCTGTTGCTACATAAATTTTTCAGGTTAGCCAGTCACTTGCTGTGATGTTTGAATTAGATTGAGGTAGTGAAAAACTAGAAGACTTTGGGCAAATCTTTATGAGTTGATATGTTTTTGTTATATAAGTACACTTTGTGGCTAATGTAATGTTGATGGTAAATATGAACTTATGGGTTTTGTAAAAATTTAAATGACCTCTCATGTTTAAGATTTTGGAATATTAAGTTTAATTTGTATAATGATATGAATTTGTGATGAATGTTGGTTTTGTGATTATATAGATTCTCACACTTATGAATTTATAATGTTGTTATTATTTTGGTGAGTTGGCTTTGGATTTTATGAATCATCGAGTAATGTGGTGTATGATTATAAATTACATAGGTTTTTTGATTCTTAGATGTTTGAATGTTTTTAGTATCCTTAAATGTTAGTTTAGATTCTAAATTAGATTATTGATGAACTTTTAATATTATTTATTTAAAACAAGGTCACACCTCTTGAATATAATAATTTGGGGGGCGTGACAGAGGTGGTATCAGAGAATGAAATGAAGATCGCTAAGATTTTCTTTAGATATGCTAGATGCATAATATATTTTGAGGTTTAGTGACTCTTATGTAGAGATTGATCAAAATTTCTCTTTTGCTATTTTTAGGAAGTAAGGATGATGAGGTCATATGGTTGTTTTATTGCATCTACTTCTAATCAGTTGAGTGAGATTTTGAGAACTTTGGAAACTATGACACAAATGATATAACAACAAGTCTAGCAAGGAAGAAATGATGGAGTGGGGACATCAAATCAAACTGAGTTGGGAATTGAATAGTTTAAGAAGCTTAGTCCTCCCAGCGTTAGTAGTGAGCCTGATCTAATGGTAGCAAAACAATGGATGATGCAAATAGAGAAATATATAATATCTTAAATTACTCTGATGATCAGAAAGTTTCTCTTGCCACCTTTATATTGGAAGGAGAGGCTGAACACTAGTGGAGAACAATGAAGAGGATTTCTGAAGTTAGACATGAGCCAATCACTTTGAAGGTATTCGAAGAAAAGTTCAACAATAAATATTTTCTAGATTATATTAGAGAGCAAAAAGAATCGTTCTTAAATATTATCTAAGGAAAGTTGACGGTAGCAAAATATGAATCCAAATTACTGAGCTCTCCAGATTTGCCACATATATAGCTGATGATGAATCTAGAAAAGCAAAGAGGTTTGAAAGGCAACAATAAGAAGTTAGATATCAACCTTAAAACTCAAAATATATGCTGATTAGTAGAAAGAGCTCTGATAATCGAAAAATACTTAGAGGGGATATAGGAAATCGAGGGCAAGAATAGCAAAGACAAGTTTACTAGAAAAAGTAAGAGAGGAAATGAATTAGAAAGTAGCAGCAAGAGGGTAAAGGCATCTAGATTTAAAAAAGGAAAGCCACCGCAGAGGACTCAATCATGTGCAAGATATGGGTTAAATCATGAAACAAGTCAGTGTTTCTAGGTGATTGGGAGCTTGTTTTGCTTGAGGGAAGTTAAATCATAAAATAAAATATTGCCCTTTGAAAAAGAAAAAAGAACCACTGCCTCCTAGACCATCAGCCTATGTTAGAGTTTATGCTATCACTAAACAAGATTCCAAAGCTTCTATATTAGTGGTTGAAGGTATTATTTATGTTTCTAATCGAAATGCAAAAGTTTTGTTTGATCCTAGTTTCAACCTATCTTTTGTTTCATAATATTTTAGTTGTTACTTGGGCATTCAACCTAGACCACTGGATTATATGTTAATGTAACTACTACTGTTGGGGATTCTTTGACTATAAACTTGGTTTATCTATCTTGTTTGATTTCTATCGGACAACACAAACTCCTTGTTGATTTGATTCTCCTAGAGATCCAGGGTTTTGATATTATACTTGATATGGATTGACTATCTTCCTATCATGCTAGTGTTGATTGCTATATAAAAATAATTAGTTTCTGCATACTAGATCAGCCTATATTTTACTTTGAGGGTATTAGGTATGATTTACCTCATTGCTTGATATCAGCACTTCAAACTCATCATCTTATATAGAAGGGTTGTTTTTATTATATTGTATGTGTAAAGGAGCATTCAGATCAAGAAATTTATATAAATGAAATTTTGGTAGTCAAACTGTTCCCAGATATATTTTCAGATGACTTACTTTGGATTACCTCCAAACAGAGAGAGTGAATTTACTATTGATTTGGTCCCCATGACAACCCCAATATCTCAGCATCTCTATAGAAGGGCACCACTTGAGCTACAGGAATTGAAGAAGCCACTACAAAAACTATTAGATAAGGGTTTCATTCGACCCAACATTTCACTATATGGTGCTTCAGTGCTATTAATTAAGAAGAAGGATAGAACATTGAGGCTTTGTATTGATTATAGATAGTTGAACCAGGTGACCATAAAAAGTAAGTATCCCCTACCCAAAATTGATGATTTATTTGATCAATTGTATGTGCACAAGTATTTTCTAAGATTGAACTGAGGTCAAGTTATTATCAGTTGAAGATCAAGAAGGATGATATCCCAAAAATAGCTTTTAGAACTCGATATGGTTACTATGAATTCTTAGTAATGCATTTTGGGTTGACTAATACCCTTACAACTTTTATGGAATTAAAGAATATGATATTTCAATCACTCTTGGATGGCTATACAATTATATTCATTGATGACATATTAGTGTATTCAAGGAGTAATCAAGAGCATGAGGAACACTTGAGGAATGTATTGTCCATACTAAGAGAAAAGTTGTATGCAAAGTTCAGCAAATCTGAATTTTGGTTGAATAAAGTTACTTTCTTAGGCCATGTGGTTTCAAGAAAGGGCATATATGTTGATCCAAAGAAAGTGAAAGCTGTAGTTAGGTGGGAAGTACTAATAAATGTGACAGAAGTTAGAAGCTTCTTGGGCATGATAAGTTATTACAAGAGATTTGTAGAGGGATTCTCTCGAATTGCTCAACCTCTCACCAAACTAACTCAAAAGAATGTGAAATTTGAATGAGATGATGATTTTGAGCGAAGTTATCAAGAGTTAAAAAGAAGATTGACTAGTGCCCCAATTCTTATTATTCCAAGTAGTAACGAGGGATTTGTAGTTTATACCGATACTTCAAGAAAGGGCCTTGGATGTGTTTTGATGCAAGAAGGGAAAGTGATTGCTTATGCTTCTAAACAACTAAAGAGTTATGAACTGAATTATCCAACTCATAATTTGGAATTAACAACAATTATTTTTGCTCTTAAAATTTGGATACAGTACTTGTATGAGCGGACATTTGAAATCTTTACTGATCATAAGAGTTTAAAGTATATTTTTACATAGAAAGAGTTAAATATGAGGCAGCGGAGATAGATAGAACTTTTAAAGGATTATGATTGTACCATTCATTATCACCCGGGGTTAAGCCAATATTATAGCTGATGCACTTAGTAGAAAATCTACAAGTTTTATGGCTAGTAATGAAAGTTATTCGAAGAAAATTATGATTTAAATGTTATGAGGAAATGGCAAGACTCAATGATATTGAGCAAGACTCAATAATATTGATGGCTTCCATCCAGGTGCAATCTAATCTCATTAAATAAATTAAAGAAAGACAACTACAAGATCTACGTTTAATCTACTTGAGGAATGAAGTAGAAAAGGGATTGAAGCTGAATTTTCAAGTTTCAAAGGATGGCCTATTGGGATTTGGGGAAAGAGTATATGTTCCAAATGACCCAGATATCAAGAACCAAATCCTGAAGGAATATCATAATTCAAAGTACACCATACATCTTGATAGCACTAAGATGTGTAGAGATCTCCAAAGTCATTATTGGTGGGAAGGCATGAAGAAGGATATTACAATGTGTGTTTCAAAGTATTTGACTTATTAGCAAATCAAAGCAAAACACTTAGAGACATAGAGGTTTATTGCAACCTTTAGATATTCCTGAATGGAAATGAGAATGTGTTACCATGGACTTTGTTTCAAGACTACCTAGAACCTCTAGAAAGCATGATGTTATTTGGGTTATTATTGATAGGTTAACTAGATCTGTACATTTTCTATTGATCAAAATGACTTATTCTCTTGATAGGCTTGCAGAATTATATATCAATGAAATAGTAAGACTTCATGGTGTTTCTAAATAGATCATTTTTGACAGAAACTCCAAATTTCTATTTAAATTATGGAGAAGATTAAAGGAATCTATGGGTACTAAAGTTAAGTTTAGCACTACTTATCACCCTCAAACCGATGGTTAGTCAGAAAGAACAATTCAAACACTTGAGGATTTGTTTAGAGCCTATATTATGGATTAGAAAGGTGAATGAGATAAAGATATTTTTCTTATTGAGTTCACTTATAATTATAGTTATCATTCAAGTATTCAGAGGGCTCCTTATGAAGCTTTATATGGGAAAAAGTGTAGAATACCTATATGTTGGGAAGAAGTTGACAACAGAAAGTTCTTAGCACTAGACAAAGTACAAGAGACTACCGAGAAAATTCAAGTTATAAGGAAAATATTAAAGACTGCTCAGAGTCATCAAAAGAGCTATGCTGACAACAAAAGACGAGATATTGAGTTTCAAGTCGGGGATTTTATATTCCTAAAGGTCTCCCATTCCAAAGGCGTTGTAAGATTTGGGAAGAAAAAAAATTTAAGCCCATGATTTATTAGACCTTTTGAAATCCTTGAGAGGGTTGGTTATGTCGCTTACAGGATTGCCTTGCCACCATCGTTGTGTCATAACTATGATATATTTCATATTTCAATGATCAAAAAGTATATACCTGATCCCTCTTATATTATTAAGTATGAGCTAAATGTGATCGATAAAGACTTGTCTTATGTGGAAGAGCTCACTCAGATTATTAATAAGAAAGAAAAAATCCTAAAGAATCAGGTCATCACTCTAGTTAAAGTAATTTGGAGGCATCATTCTGGGGAGGAAACAACCTAGGAGCTAGAGGAGGAAATGAAGAAAGCTTATCCTTATCTTTTCATTGATAAAGGCATGATAAATTTAGATGACCAAAATTTTCTTTCAAGGGGGGGGGGGGGGGTGTAACATCCCTCGTTTCTAAATTTTTATATAAGTTTCTAATTGTAATATAAGTATCCATTTTGAGTTCTATAGAAGATCATAAATATAAATCTAAGAACCTATTTATAAAATATGAGGACTTGTTTATAAAAAATCTAAGAAACTAGCTATAAACTTTGAGGATATAATCATAAATGTAATAATATAAGGACTAAACTGTAAAATAACAAATTCCATCGCTTAAGCCTCTCTGCATTCATTCCTAAGGAACCTGAGAAGGCACCTTGCATTAGAGAAGAAAGGAAGAGAGAAAGAAGAAGAAGAAAAAGGAAGAGGAGAAATTTAGGGCTTTAGGACTTTTTGCTCAAATCTTCTCATTTGGGATCAAAATCTTTAAAAGACAAGTGTTCTAACCCTATCCTACATTAATCTTAATCTTTATTTTTATTTTAATTCCGAATAATTTGAAAGATTTTGACTTAGCACCATATATTTTTCTCGTTTAGATATAAAACCATAAATCTAAAATTTTTCAATAATCTAACCTCTATGCATTATTTCAGACTTAACTTTTAGCACTCACCTCTAATTTAGACAAAACCTAATTTATTTGAAAGTAGACTCATATATTTTGATGCATCAATTGAAAATTTTGGAGTTTAAATGCCTACCTGAACTTCTTTTCAATTAACCATATAGATTCTGTAAAATAAAGAATATAATTTCGGACCTTTTGATATTAAACAACTTATAACTTTTTGTTAAGAACTCTGATTTATGCAAAACATGATTTATTAGTCATATCTGATTTAAAATATTTGGAGTATAAATGCCAATTGAAATGTTATATATCGACTCTTGTCAAATACTATCGATGAAGCCAATGCTATTATGGAAGATCGATTATTCTGAGAAACAATTGGTTCATTCTTCGACGTTGTAGTTGTATTGTGTCATTATACTATGAATCCTAGTGAGGAAAAGTTACATATATATTGATTATTAATTATATTTGATATTAATTATTTATAATTCTGTTATACAAATAAATTTATATTTATATCATTTTACAATCGAGTGGTGGCTACAATTTGGAGGGGATGCACCAAATTTAAGGAAGGTTGTCGTTCTTGTAATTTCATAGATGATGACATCTAGTGGTTGCAAACATAATTGGTCCACATTCGCATTGATTCACATGAAGGTCCAAAATAGACAATCATATAGACGGTTGGAGAAACGGGTATATGTCCACTATAATATATGGCCAATATCGCGGTGTGCCAAGTTTATAAAATCCCTTGTTTCTAAATTTTCGTATAAATTTCTAATTATAATGTAAGTATCCATTTTGAATTCTATAAAAGATCCTAAATATAAATCTAAGAACCTATTTATAAAATCTAAGAACCTATTTGTAAAAAATATGAGGATCAATTTATAAACTTTAAGGACCTAATCATAAATAGAAATAATACAAGGACTAAACTATAAAATATATAAAATAATAAATTTCACCACTTAAGCCTCTCTGCCTTTGTTCCTAAGGAACCTGAGAAGATAGCTTGCATTGGAAATGAGAGGAAGAGAGAAAAAAGAAGAATAAGAGAAATTTGGGGTTTGGGGTCTTTTTGTTCAAATCTTCTCATTTGGGATTTTGTTCAAATATTCTCTTTGAAAGGCAAGTGTTCTAACTCTATCCTATAGTAATATTAATCTATAATTTTTATTTTAATTATGAATAATTCGAAATATTTCAGCTTAGTACCATATATGTCTCTCGTTTAGATATAAAACTATAAATCTGAAATTTTTTGGTAATATGACCTCTATATATTGTTTCAGACATAACTTTTGACACCGAACTATGATTTAGATAAAACCTAATTTATTTGAAAGAAGACTTATATTCTTTCTTTTGATGCCTTAATTGAAAATTTTGGAGTTTAAATGCCTACCTAAACTTCTATTTCAGTTAACCATACAGATTATGCAAAATATGGACTATAATTTCTGACCTTTTGATACTAAACTACTTATAACTTTTTGTTGGGAACTATGATTTATGCAAAACATGATTTATTAGAAACTAGACTCATAAATATTTTTTTATATACCTAATTTGAAAGATTTGGAGTATGAATGCCAACTGAAACATCTATTTTAATAGACTCTATGGATTTAGTAAAATAGAGATGATGTTTTCTGAACTTTTTTCACTAAATTACTTGTAACTCCTTGTTGAAAACTCCAATTCATACAAAACTTAATTTATTTGAAACTAGATTAATATATATTTTAAATGACACTAATTATGAGTAAATTCGAGCATAATTGATTATTTAAATAATTTATATTATTACTTTGAATTTTTGTAATGCTCATCCTTAAATTATTTATATTCCTGAATCTATTATGTAAAGTTTATGGTTGAATCGTCATGTTTCGTATAGGTATATGTACATTTAGTTGTTTTCTCATGTGCTTCCGAAATGTACCAATCTTATTGTTCACAATGCCCTTTTTATACTCTGGTGTTTGTGGGAGTATTTGGACCTTTGTTAGAGATAGTAAAGGAATTATCTAGATCTTTGTCATAAATGATAAAGAATGTACGCTTAGAGCCCGCGATGCTTTGCCGACCCTCTTTGGCTTCATCCAGATATGAATGGGTGACACTCCCAAATATGCGAGATTATATTTAGGAACCTACTTCACCTTCTATGTGTTTGATACGATATCTAGAGCTCTTGTTATGTGTTTCTATGTACACTTTGGATAAGAATGAAATGAATCAATGTTAAATATGACATTTGAGCTTTTGTTTCCTATTTGTTCTTTTGATATGATCCAAAATGCTTCTTATTTCAATGATATACTCCAATTACTCTTTACTCCTTTGTTATAAACAAAACATGCTTCAAAATGAAATGATATTGCAATTCTATATTTGATTAGTGGATATCTATGAACTATTGTATCCTTATCTTGTATTTTAATACAATATTGTTTGAAACTATCCTCTTTTGCCATGGATATGTTAGTCATTTGATAAGCTTCGTATACTCACTCGGTTGCTACATAAATTTTTCAGGTTAGCCAGTCACTTGCTGTGTGGTGTTTGAATTTGGTTGAGGTAGTGGAAAACTAGAAGACTTTGGGCAAATCTTTATGAGTTGATATGTTTTTGTTATATAAGTACACTTTGTGGCTAATGTAATGTTGATGGTAAATATGAACTTATGGGTTTTGTAAAAATTTAAATGACCTCTCATGTTTAAGATTTTGGAATATTAAGTTTAATTTGTATAATGAT
>LVTN01000386.1:42004-52583 GCA_001649415.1 Musa itinerans
CGGAGTAAGCCATCTCTCTTGGGTATTAAACCAAATATGAGAGTGAGCCTGGCTCTGATACCAATTGTTAGGATCAGAGCGGCACTAAGAGGGAGGGTGAATTAGTGCAGCGGATTAAAACTCGTAAGTTTGAAATCGATTTCGTAAATATGTAGAGATTTCAATTCGATGAATGATGACTTAGCTAAAATAGCTCAAGTAAAGGTAATCAAGAGTAGGGAGATAAAAACCGAATGATTTACAGCTAAGTAGAGAAATGATTCAGAAAATTAAACACTCACACATTCAAGGAACACCACGATGTATAGTGGTTCGGTCAAATGACCTACATCCACTTTCGAAGCCTTCTTCGATGAGGCTCCCAACTTCCACTAGCAAATTACTTTGAAGGGGAAGGACCAAATACCCCTCTTATAACCTTCTTATAAGTGGTTCATACTTTTACAGATTTTTTCAAAGAGAAAGAGCTTTTTTTCACTTTCTAACTTCTCAAAAAAGTGTATTCTCTGTTGAGAATTGAGGGGTATTTATAGGCCCCAAGAGTATTCAAATTTGGGCTCCAAATTTGAATTACTTTTGGGTTTCCCGATGCTGGCGGTGCTACCACCTGTTAGTGTCTGACACTAACAGTGTACTGGCGGTGCCACCGTCTGCCTTCTCGAGACCTGGGTGGTGCTACCGCCTGGGTCTGGCGGTGCCACCGCCTAGACTATTCCAGCTCACTGGTTGGGCTCCAAACTTGGCACAAATCAATCCAAACTCGGGCCCAATTGGCCCCTAACCGGGTTATAGGATTAACCCTTAATCCTAACCCAAATTATATGTAAACTATAAAATTAAGACATAGCCCTACGTAAATTTTTAACCGGCAACGTTGAGTTTCCTTCCGGCGAGCTTTCCGGCGGACTTCCAATACACCCTCGGATTTCTTTCGACGGACTCCCAACATGCTCCCGATCTTATGGCGAGTTCAACGAGTCTTTGGCAAGTATCTAAACCTTCTCGGTGATCTCCGTGAACCTCTGACGATCTTTCCGGCGGACTTCCGAAACCTTTGGCAAGTCCCCGATTCTTTCTCGGTTCGTTCCGGCAACACTTCCGATGATTCTTCGGACTTTCGACGGACTCTCAAACACTCATCAAAATTGACTTCAGTAAACTTGTTTTATGTCTTCAAGCTATCGTAGTTAATCCTGCATACTTAACTCAATAATACGGATTAGATCAATTAACCCATCAATTGACTTCATCATCAAAATCTGAGATTCAACAATATAAAGCTTAATTTATCTTATATCTTTCAAATGGTATTAATTTTGAATAAATTAGAGCATAATTAATTATTCAAATAATTCATAAAATATCCCTCAAATTCTACCAGAATTGAGTTTTATAAATTTTGCCTATTCATGTTTCATCCCTTTGAAAATTGATTTTAGCTAAAATTCTTTCTTCAATTGAGCTTTATATTATTGCTTTGAATTCTTGTAGTACTCATCTTTAAATTATTTACATTCCTAAATCTATTATGTAAAGTTTTTGGTTGCATCGCATTGTTTCGTATAGGCACATGTATGTTTGTTGTTTTCGCATGTGTTTCTGATATATGCCAATTTTATTGTTCACAATACTCTTTTTGTACTTTAGTGTTTGTGGGAGTATTTAGACCTTTGCCAGAAATGATAAAGGGATTATCTAGACCTTTGCCAGAAATGATAAATTGTGTATATTTAGTGTTAGGATTAAAATCAGCACTAAGAGGGGGGTGTGAATTAATGCTTACGTAAAAATTATGTCGATTTGAAAACTCATTCAATGTAGAAAAATTATTTCGATAAAGCTTGCATTGGAAAGTGTTAAAGCTTGACTCAAAGTAAATGTAAAGTAAAGTGAGCAACTAAGTAAGCAATAAAAGTAAGCAATAAAAGTAAGCAGTAAAGGAAAAGAGCACATAGGATTTATAGTGGTTCGGTCGTCGTGACCTAAATCCACTCACGATTCCTCTTCACTCGAGGCCACCAGCTTCCATTACCCATCTTCTTTCTAACGGGTGAAGATCAACTAGCCTTATAACTCTTTCTCCTTTTGACAAGCTCAGGAGAGAAACTTTATACCCTCTTTTTACAAGGTAATTCTCAAACACCTCCCTTAGATCTATTTCTAAGCTTAAGGAAGAGGGAACTCGATATTTTAGCAGAGTTTTCTTAATTTTTTCTTAAATTCTTGCTCCTTTCTTACTGCCCAAGTGGGGTATTTATAGGCCCCAAATGATTTCAAAAATAGAGCCAAAAATTTTAATTTTTGAGTCTTCAAGGTACAGGCGGTACCATCGCCTGCATTGGGTGGTACCATCGCCTGCTAGTCTAATACTGGGTGGTACCACCACTCAGTCTGATGGTACCATCGCCTGACAGCTTGGAAAAGCATACTCTTATCTTTTCCAGCTTATAAGTGGTTCTACCTAATCTTGGGTCACTGAATGAGCCTTCCACTTGACCCAAAACAGTCCCAACTCAGGCCCAATGGGCCCCTAATTGAGTTGACATGGTTACACCCTAAAATTGACTCAATTAGACTCTAAACATTGACCAAGACTTAATTACAATCATGAAGCCTACGTTGTCCGATATGTTATTGTTATATCCGGTACTTCATTCGATCCTTCAGCACACCGTCCTCTCATTCGGCGTATTGCCTAATCGACATGTTGACTTCCCGCAACACACGATTATCTTGGTGTAATGCCTGATTCTTCTAGCTCAATGCTCGAACTCATGGCACAAAGTCTATCTTTCGGCATGTCGACCAATCATTTGACATGATGCTCTCTAGCACAACATTAGATTTTGCTTTCATGATTCAAGTCCATGATCAAAGTTTTTCCTGTGTCACTTACCTTAAACACATATTAGTTCTTAACTTTATCAATTAATTTCATCATCAAAATTCGAGATTCAACACTTAGAGCCTGCGATGCTCTACCGGCCCCCTTTAACTTCATCCAAACATGGATGGATGACGATCCCAGATATGGAAGATTATGTTTAGGATCTCACTTCTTCACTTTTATATGTTTGATGCAATATCCAAAGCTTTGGATATGTGTTTCTATGTGCGCTTTAGATAAGAATGAAAATGAATCGACATTAAATATGATATTTGAGCTTCTATTTGCTATTTGTTCTTTTGATATGATTCAAAATTCTTCTTATGCCATTGATATACTCCAATTACTCTTTACTCCCTTGTTATGAATAAAACATGTTTCGAAATGAAATAACATTGTAATTTTGTTTTTGATGAGCGGATATCTATGAACTCTTGTATCCCTGTCTTGTATTTCGATACCTTATTTGTTTGAAACTGTTCTCTTTTGCCGTGGATATGTTAGTCGCTTACTGAGCTTCACATACTCACTCTATTGCTACATAAAATTTTCAAGTTAGCTAGTCACTTATTGTGATGTTTGAATTGGGCTGAGGCAGTGGAAAGCTAGAAGATTTTGGGTAAATCTTTATGAGTCGATATGTTTTCGTTGTATAAGTATACTTTGCATCTAATGTAATGTTGAGGGTAAATTTGAACTTATGGGTTTTGTAAAAGTTTAAAGGACCTCTCATTTTTAGGATTTTAGAATATTAAGTTTAACTTGTATAATGATATGAATTTGTGGTGAATGTTGGTTTTGTGATTATATATATTCCCACACTTGTGGATTTATGATGTTGTTATTGTTTTGGTGAGTTGGCTTCAAATTTTATGAATCATCAAGTGATGTGGTGTATAATTATAAACTGCATAAGTTTTATAGATTGTTAGATGTTTGAATGTTTTTAGTATTCTCAAATATTAGTTTGGATCCTATATTAGATTATTGATGAAAATTTAATATTATCGATTTAAGATAGGGTCACACCTCCTGAATTTGATAATTCGGGAGGTGTGATAGAGTTGGATAAAGTGCTAAAGGATTCAGTGATTGATCTCATCGACCTCCAATTCTACAACGAAGATTCAGTGCTGATGTTAGAGTGAGTCGAAGTGGCGGAGAACTAAGAGGATTCTCTACTTGATGAGGTGGGAGATGTTAAATCCCGGATTTTGATAATGAAACCAATCGATAAGTGTTTATATTTTAATCTGTGTTTTGAGTGATGCAGGATGCTTCGATCAGGATGAGACGATTAAAGTAGAAAGAATCATGTTGTGCTAGGGGAAAACATGTCAAAAGATTAGACGTCGGGCCGGAGGAACGGTCGACGTATCGACAGAAGGCTTCGGGCCGTGGATTCGGGCATCGGGCCAAGAAGAGCGGATATTGCGCGGAGTCAACTGACCGATTGGGCAATAGGCCGCGAGAGATGACGATGCGTCGAAGAATCGGACGAAGCGTCGAGGGACCAATGACATGCTGGACAACTTGATTAATGCTTAGTATTAATTGTCTAGATCGAAGTATGATTTTACATGTGCATGATTAACTATGAAAGCAAGGCATGAAGCAAAATGAAGTCCCACAGTCAAGGACGCGATTTCGTTGGGAGTTCGAGAGTTCGTCGAAAGTCCGGATGTTCGTCGGAAGTTCTGTCGGAACCAGCCAAGAAGTCTCGGAGCTTGCCAGAGAAGCTCGTTGGAACTCACCAAGAAGATCGTTGTGAAGTTCAGGAGCTTGCCGGGAGTCCGTCGGAACATTGCCGAGAGATCATCGAAAGTTCGCTAGAAGCTCGCTGGAAGAATAGACTTACGGACTTTTTTTAGCTCAGATTATGTCTTAGAATTCGTAATTAGCACGTAATTGGGTTTGGATTTAGGCCAACCCAATTAGGGGCCAGCTAGGCCCATGTAAGGACTGTGTTGGGCCCAATGAGAGCTCAAACAATGCCCCAAGAAGTCTCACCGTCGTGGCATAGTCTTCGAGATTGTGTCAAGCGGTGGTACCGCCAGTCTAGGCGGTTGTACTGCCCCTGGCAGGGTGCCATGCGGTGGTACCGCCAGTCTAGGTAGTGGTACCGCTAGTCTAGGCGGTGGTACCGCCCAGCACTGCCCCCCAAGCGGTGGTACCGCCCAGGGCAGTGTTAGTGTCAGACTGACACTGGGCGGTGGTACCGCCCGTGCCCGGGGAACCCGGGATGAGATGTCTTTAGGCTCCAAGTTTGAATCAACTTGAAGCCTATAAATACCCCTCTCATCCCTGGTTCAAGCACACAAGCACAGAGAGTTTAAAAGTAAAGAAACGCTGCTACAATCTCTTTAGAATTCCCTCCTCTATTTTAAAATTATAATTCTGTTTAGAGAGGAGTGTGAGTGCTTGTAAGGGTTGTCTCCTAAACCCGGTAAAAGGAGAAGAGAGGTGTAAGGAGATTGATCTTTGCCTATTAAAGGAAGATCGTTAGTGGATGCTGGTGGCCTCAACGGAAGAGGAATCGGCGAAGTGGATGTAGGTCACAACGACCGAACCACTCTAAAATCTGATTTGCATTTACGCTTTGAGTAATTTACTTTCATAGCAAACTGCCTCACCTTCTTGCTTTATATCCACTACGCTTTTCAAGCTATCTTTACGAAAACACTTTCAAGTTATCTTTTCGAAATCGATTTTCGTCGAAATCAGTTTTTATCGTACGAAGGTTTTTTGAACCGACGTAATTTTTATCGCTGCACTAATTCACCCCCCCTCTTAGTGCTGACCCCGATCCTAACAGGAGATCCTCAACATCCTTCATGTTTTATCACCGAGGTAATAGAAGAAGAAGAAGCACATCCCTAGTAGGAGGAAAATCCCCCTCATTCGGAACATGGTGAAAGGAGCCAGACAACATCGAGTCAAATTACTCTAGGAACTACAAACACATAATCGTTACAGTTGTCCACCCAGCATACAAAGGCAAAGGCAGAAGGAAAAGTGGTAGCATCAGCTGCACTATTAGAAAGAATCGAGTTGGGCAATAAAACACCTTCGCGATCACATTCAATAACTCGCTTGGTCCAAAGACATGGTAGTGACGTGGACAGCAGTGTCTCGACCAATGATGGCGGCGACACTATAGAGTTGTTGGTCCCTTCTACATAATTTAGAGGTGGTGCATGGACCAAGGATTAATATTTTACACATGTCACCCAAGATTCAAATCATGGGGCTCAACGAGGTACTAGTCAAGTTTATGCACGAAAGAAGAAGGGGAAGCCAATGAATGATTTTTAGTAGATGTGACAGAGCCTACATGACATAGACAAAAAATGAAACTCTTGTATTCACAACTGTTGTATTATGAAGAATCTTATAGTTAACAGTAATATGGTGATAGTTGGTCATACTTCTTCAAGCAATAGTATGATATAAAGTAGCAGATTAGTAGTGAAAGTAGAAGTTCTGATATTCACCAACACATACCTCAGGAGCCGCCTTGGACACATATGATTCACGATGATCAACCTATAACCATCACCACAATGATGCACCAATCGAATATGGTATATTAATATACTATGTTGTATGATCAATTTTAGGATTGGGTTCGATAAATATATTATATTAATATACATATGCATAGGATCGAGGACCCTGATCTACCACCCATGGAGTCCCATCGTTTATTTTTATGGTAAATTTATTTATATCTACATATGTGATTACTTAATTCATTTGAATCTTAAAGTTTAAGCTATATACAAAATACTTTAAGAATTCAAATAATGTTTTTAGATAATTCAAAATGAGGGGATATCTATGAACTCTTGTATCCCTATCTTGTATTTTGATACCTTGTTTGTTTGAAATTGTTCTCTTTTGCTGTGGATATGTTAGTCGCTTACTGAGCTTCACATACTTACTCTGTTGCTACATAAATTTTTCAAGTTAGCTAGTCACTCATTGTGATGTTTGAATTGGGCTGAGGCAGTGGAAAGTTAGAAGATTTTGGGTAAATCTTTATGAGTTGATATATTTTTGTTGTATAAGTATACTTTGCATCTAATGTAATGTTGAGGGTAAATTTGAACTTATGGGTTTTGTAAAAGTTTAAAGGACCTCTCATGTTTAGGATTTTAGAATATTAAATTTAATTTGTATAATGATATGAATTTGTGGTGAAGTTGGTTTTGTGATTATATATATTCCCACACTTGTGGATTTATGATGTTGTTATTGTTTTGGTGAGTTGGCTTCGGATTTTATGAATCATGAAGTGATGCGGTGTATAATTATAAACTGTACAAGTTTTATAGATTGTTAGATGTTTGAATGTTTTTAGTATTCTCAAATATTAGTTTGGATCCTAGATTAGATTGTTGATGAAATTTTAATATTATCGATTTAAGACAAGGTCACACCTCCTGAATATGATAATTCAGGAGGTGTGACAGAGTTAGACAAAGTGCTAAAGGATTCTGTGATTGATCCCATCAACCTCCAATTCTATAACGAAGATTCAGTGCTGATGTTAGAGTGAGTCGAAGTGGCGGAGAACTAAGAGGATTCTCTACTTGATGAGGTGGGAGATTCTCAACGTCCTTCGCGTTTTATCACCGAGGTAATAGAAGAAAAGGAAGCACATTCCCAGTAGGAGGAAAATCCCCCTCATTCGGAACATGGTGAAAGGAGCCAGACAGCATCGAGTCAAATTACTCTAGGAACTACAAACACATAATCGTTACATTTGTCCACCCAGCGTACAAAGGCAAAGGCAGAAGGAAAAGTGATAGCATCAGCTGCACTATTAGAAAGAATCGAGTTGGGCGATAAAATACCTTCGTGATTGCATTCAGTAACTCACTTGGTCCAAAGACATAGTAGTGACGTGGACAACAATGTCTCGACCAATGATGGCGGCGACACTATGGAGTTGTTGGTCCCATCTACATAATTTAGGGGTGGTGCATGGACCGAGGATTAATATTTTACACATGTCACCCAAGATTCAGATCATAGAGCTCAACGAGATACTAGTCAAGTTTATGCACGAAAGAATAAAGGGAAGCCAGTGAATGATTTTTAGTAGATGCGATAGAGCTTACATGACGTAGACACAAAACGAAGCTCTTGTATTCACAACTATTGTATTATGAAGAATCTTACAGTTAACAGCAATATGGTGATAGTTTGTCATACTTCTTCAAGCAATAGTATGAAACAAAGTAGCAGATTAGTAATGAAAGTAGAAGTTCTGATATTCACCGACACATACCTCAGGAGCCGCATTGGACACATCTGATTTACAATGATCAACCTATGACCATCACCACATTGATGCACCAATAGAATATAGTATATTAATATACTATGTCGTATGATCAATTTTAGGATTGAGTTCGATAAACATATTATATTAATATACATATACATAAGATCGAGGACCCTGATCTACCACCTCTCATCGTTTGTTTTTATGGTAAATTTAATTATATCTACACATGTAATTACTTAATTCATTTGAATCTTAAAGTTTAAGCTATATACAAAATAATTTAAGAATTCAAATAATTTTTTTAGATAATTCAAAATGAGCGGATATCTATGAACTCTTGTATCCCTGTCTTGCATTTTGATACCTTGTTTCTTTGAAACGGTTCTCTTTTGTCGTGGATATGTTAGTTGCTTAATGAGCTTCACATACTCACTCTGTTGCTATATAAATTTTTCAAGTTAGCTAGTCACTCATTGTGATGTTTGAATTGGGCTGAGGCAATGGAAAGCTAGAAGATTTTGGATAAATCTTTATGAGTTGATATGTTTTTATTGTATAAGTATACTTTGCATCTAATGTAATGTTGAGGGTAAATTTGAACTTTGAACTTATGGGTTTTGTAAAAGTTTAAAGGACCTCTCATGTTTAGGATTTTAGAATATTAAGTTTAATTTGTATAATGATATGAATTTGTGGTGAATGTTGGTTTTGTGATTATATATATTCCCACACTTGTGGATTTATGATGTTGTTATTGTTTTGGTGAGTTGGCTTCGGATTTTATGAATCATAAAGTGATGTAGTGTATAATTATAAACTGCACAAGTTTTATAGATTGTTAGATGTTTGAATGTTTTTAGTATTCTCAAATATTAGTTTGGATCCTAGATTAGATTGTTGATGAAATTTTAATATTATCAATTTAAGATAGGGTCACACCTCCTGAATATGATAATTCGGGATGTGTGACAGAGTTGGACAAAGTGCTAAAGGATTCAGTGATTGATCCCATCGACCTCCAATTCTACAATGAAGATTCAGTGCTGATGTTAGAGTAAGTCGAAGTGGCAGAGAACTAAGAGGATTCTCTACTTGATGAGGTGGGAGATTCTCAACGTCCTTCGTGTTTTATCACCGAGGTAATAGAAGATGAAGCACATCCCCAGTAGGAGGAAAATCCCCATCATTCGGAACATGGTGAAAGGAGCCAAACAACATCGAGTCAAATTACTCTAGGAACTACAGACACATAATTGTTACAGTTGTCCACCCAGCGTACAAAGGCAAAGGCAGAAGGAAAAGCGGTAGCATCAGTTTCACTATTAGAAAGAATCAAGTTGGGCGATAAAACACCGTCGCGATCGCATTCAGTAACTCGCTTGGTCTAAAGATATGGTAGTGACGTGGACAGTAGTGTCTCGACCAATGATGGCGGCGATACTATGGAGTTGTTGGTCCCTTCTACATAATTTAGGGGTGGTGCATGGATCGAGGATTAATATTTTACACGTCACCCAAGATTTAGATCATGGAGCTCAACGAGATACTAGTCAAGTTTATGCACGAAAGAAGAAGGGGAAGCCAGTGAATGATTTTTAGTAAATGTGACAGAGCCTACATGACGTAGACACAAAATGAAGCTCTTGTATTCACAACTGTTGTATTATGAAGAATCTTATAATTAACAGCAATATGGTGATAGTTAGTCATTCTTCTTCAAGCAATAGTATGATACAAAGTAGCAGATTAGTACTGAAAGTAGAAGTTTTGATATTCACCCACACATACCTCAGGAGCCGCCTTGGACATATATGATTCACGATGATCAACCTACGACCATCACCACATTGATGCACCAATCGAATATGGTATATTAATATACTATGTCGTATGATCAATTTTAGGATTGGGTTCGATAAATATATTATATTAATATACATATACATAGGATCGAGGACCCTGATCTACCACCCATGGAGTTATACCATTTGTTTTTATGGTAAATTTAATTATATCTACACATGTGATTACTTAATTCATTTGAATCTTAAAGTTTAAGCTATATACAAAATAATTTAAGAATTCAAATAATTTTTTTAGATAATTTAATATTAACGGAAGAACGATCCGAAATATACCAAAATTACAAACCTTGTACAAGGCTACTCCTTAAAGTCCGAAAAAGATATGTGACATTATTCTAACCTAATTTATATTAGTTTTGTTAAAACTATACTAAATGTATATTTATTTCTAACTTAAAAACCTTATCCTAACTTTTTTTTTCTACTTTTCAAGTATTTTTAGAGTGTTTTATGTCTATTTTAGGCGTATTGCTCAAAAATATTCATAATTTTGTATCGTATCGATATTTCAAGCTTTGCTCGGTACAATAT
>LVTN01000386.1:52725-99016 GCA_001649415.1 Musa itinerans
TATATATATATATATGTATATATATGTATGTATATATATATGTATATATATATATATATGTATATATGTATATATATATATATAATTTATTTATATTTATACATATATATATTAATAAAAGAGGCGTATGTTGCCTTGATGACGTTGCCTCCTTTTCTTCTCCTCGTTGTGTCAAACGAGGTGAAGACCGGTCTTCTCCTCATCTACAACGTTCGATGAAGGTATTGAAGGCCACAGACGCCTCCAGCCTTTTGTGAAGAACGCGACGAAGGCTGCAAGTGTCTCCGACCTTCGACAAAGAATGCGATGAAGAAGAAGTCGAGTCGTTGTCTCTCCATCGACTTTTGGATCGAGATCGTCAAGGGAGGGTAGCGCCGGATCGAAAAGCGTCGAGGTTCTCCCGATTCTCCCTCTTCTTCGAGCGCCTTCGCCCTCTTCTCCCTTGACGCTTTTTCTTCTCTCGTCACAGCCAGGCTGATGCCTCCTAATAGCAGGCGATCTGCATACCGATCTACTGACAGACTAATACATATGGTATTATTTGAAATTAAAATTATTATTGCTTGATACATCCTGACGTATCATCGATATATCTCGGTACGTTAGTACGGTACGAAATTACGAACCTTACAAAAAAAAAATATTACAAAAAGATATTATAATGTATCGAAGAAGAATCATACATTTTCTCTATCAAAAACATAATAAAATAATTCAAAGTAAGGTTACAAATTTCAATTCGGTGCTGATACCAATCAGTGGCTGGCTTAGTATGGTACCAATACAGGTCAATTTACCGACACTTGGTATGAGCTGATCCTGGTTGGTACACCAAAAAGATATAAAGAGAGAGAGAGAGATCAAAGAGGAGGCAACAAAAACAAAGAAAATAGGAGAATGGGGATGGTGGCAGAGGAGGCTGCTACAGCAAAGAGAAGAGAGAGGAGAAGAAGTTGAGAGAGTGAGAGAGAGATAAAGAGAGAGAGAGGATACATGAACCTGAAAAATAAGTGTGTATGCAGTCCAGGGTAATTGTCTTTTTGTACAAGATGATGCATAATATGGCAAGGGCGAACATGCAACCTATGAATCATGTCGCTTGTCCTATTGTTATGGCATGTGATGGTTATGAAAATATCAAGAGTATATATACTTGCCCCCATACTCGATGGTCCATGGCAGGCCCCTGATATATCTGACTTCATATTCTCAGGGAACAAGCACCAATTATTAATAGATTGATGTAAGATTCATGTAGCTGGCAAGTTTCATTCAACTATCCCTATACTAAGGTGTCAGGACTTCAGAGGCAACCCTGAGATGCCAACTTAATATGCTTTTTATCAGAAAAGAATTTCCTCATCCTGCATCGCAAATTTTGAATGTTTTGTTTTTCAGATTTGTTTTTTTGTAAATGAATATTTGTGATATGTTGTAGATAGTCTTATGATTATTTCTTTTCTTGTTTGTAATATTTCTACGAGGCATATATTGCATTTCCACTCATGCATTTATAATCTTTTTTTTTCACTAATTTCTTAGGTGCTCTGCATCTCAATCTTAAGGGCTGGAATCATAGAAAGCAATTACTGTGTCCTATATGGTAACCAGATGTCTCAGAATTCATGACATTCCATTATTTGGTCATACATGATGCTCGTATCTAGATACTTCAAGGGTTTTGTTTGCGACAATTTCTATTTGTTTACATAGTCTGAATTTTAATTTATCTTCTGTAATCATTTTAACAGGTATGTTCTCTAGTTTTCACTTCAGTGTTTTTTACTGATGATTGCTGTATCTTGTGTTTCTTATCTGTGGATCTTATTCTGTTAATGACTTTGGTAGGTAAATAAAGCCATGTAAATCGTAGTTATTTAGATGCTCAAATCAATCGTCTGACTGCAACTAAGCAAACAAATTACCATAAAATCATGCGCTGTTAATCTCTTTGTTGTATGCGTTGCATCAGTGACCTCTTTTATTCTGCTAAATAGTTTTTGACAACAAACAGTTCCTAAGAATAAAACTTGCCTGTCTGCATCATGCTTTTTGAGCTCATAATTTCAGTCACTTCGACAACAGGAACTTTTATAATCAGTCTCTGATTATCCTGCTATTGTATTTAGGTTGGTTTATTGATGGCATATATTGTGCAGTTTCTTCTGAGAAATTCTTTCACTACAGGATTTTGTATTGTGGATTCTGAAACCTATGATTTGCCTTAAAGTAGCCACTTTGTGCATAGTCAGTTCTTGTAAACCATATATATATATATATATATAAAGGTTAAATGCTCGAAGCAAATTGGTTAATTATTATACTGATCTAGCCTCACATTTGCTTTTTCTCAGGATTTACAGTAAAAGACATGGTAGATGATCTCACCACTTTGTGTACTAAGTCACAGATTGGCATAGTCACCAACAAGCTCTTATCTCTGTCATCTATGATAACCACAATAATCAGATGTTACTATCATTAAGTTTGGCTCTCTGACTTTTTATGCTTCCTATGTGTTTTGCTGCATTTTTAATTGATGTTAACCTCCGAAGCATGGAAAGCTGATTCCTTGCATTCATCTCATGGTATGAAGGATCTGTCTTGTCATTATTAGTTCATAATACTGTTCTTGTGATGTTGGATGCTCGACAGACTAGATACATTGGGTGTTTTCATACTCATGTGTCGAGTGCCTTTTCATTGACATTAATAGGTTGGTCGACACAAGTATGTGATCCTTTGTTTCAGGAACATGAATAGCCCCTCAAATATTACACTCAAACATTCATCTTCATCTATTGCTTTCAGTTTGTTTCAGTCTTTAAATCGAGTCAAGAAGGGTAGCCACAGATTTTGATAGTATAGTTAATTTACATGGTTAATGCCATCATCTTCAAGACAGGTAATAATCTAAGCTTTCGATGCCGCTGATGTGAAGACAACAACGTAAGCTTGTGGTTTCGATTCCTATATTAGCTGTTGGTGAGCACTCCTCTTCAATCATATGAACAGTCTTCATCCATATGTTAGTCTTTATTGCCTCATTGCACATGATCATTATTTTGAGCTGTTTGAAGCCATCAATTCTACTCATTACGATTGGTTGGTGCTTTATATGAAATGACATACTCTGACAATTCCCTTACTATTTAAAACGGTGGGGACAACATTTTATTTGAGTAGCTCCTTCTTTGTGGATCTTTAAGTGCTTGGACGTCTGCCAATAAAGGTTTGTGATTTGTCAATTTGACTTGTAGGTTGTCTTGGTGGTGACAGGTGATGGCACTGACATATCTAAGGCCCTACGAGCACCAATAATACTGGACGATTCAGCAATAAAAAGTGATGATTAGGCTTCACCACA
Source organism: Musa itinerans (assembly GCA_001649415.1). Classification (NCBI taxonomy): domain Eukaryota; kingdom Viridiplantae; phylum Streptophyta; class Magnoliopsida; order Zingiberales; family Musaceae; genus Musa; species Musa itinerans. The sequence continues at coordinate 56,093 of LVTN01000386.1, forward strand.
CCTATTTGGTGGCAATCAGCAATCCTTTTTCCTTTTTGACAAAATAGCCTAGTGTTTATGTTTTAATATTATATATATATATATATATATATATAAAGTTTTAATATCCGATGACCTTATTAGAACTCTTATGGATTCTAAGCTTAAGATTGATCTTTTTAGGGGATCGATCTCCTTTGAACTTTATAGAGGTTCCTTCCTTCATGTTGCTGCTTACTGTTAAAAAGATTTATTTATTTTTTTAAAAAAATAAATATATGATTATCTATAGAGTTTCTAAACCCCAATTCCTAATATGACTTCTAGTTCTGATCAACTCCTAATGCTTCTCTAAGAAGCAATCTCCAAACTAATTCTAACCTTAGTCGGTTTCTTCATATCTTTAATAGGGATCGATACATAGGTTTTACATGAATATTCCTTTCAATAAAATTTAATTAAGACTCTTGTGATGCATAGATTAAAAGCATAATATAAAGGTTTAGTTTGAGTAGTTAATATGTGAATGGATAATTTTTTACTTTTAGTTTTACTAAATGAGCATAATCACACCCTAAAACATTGGCCAGTTTGAAATAAGGTGATGATCTTGATTTCTTTTGTTTCTGTTGCAACTTCATTCACCAGCGTTTTGCAGGATTATACCTCAATTTGATTTCTATCACACACTTGTCTGCATCGTAATTGCTTATTTCTGTTGCAACTTCATTCACCAGCGTTTTGCAGGATTATACCTCAATTTGATTTCTATCACACACTTGTCTGCATCTTAATTGCTTAACACAATTTAACCTAATATCTTGTCCGATGCCACCGGATAATATTTTGATGAATTGTGGCCATCGTTCTTTCTAAAGATAGTAGCAGTCGAATGACGTACGCTTCTATGACAGACACCACTTTCAATTAAAAAAACCAAATGAAACTTGGATCTGTCAATCCAAAAGTGGCACTGTCGATCCAACAAGTATCATACATAATCAGTAAAACTATTCGATGCAGAATGAATCCCCTTGGTTTTCTTACTACGGTCAATTGCCATCACATCCCATTCATAAAAGAAATCCTACAGCACTCCGGTCTCCATGCCATTCGAAGAACCAACAACAGTAGGATAGCCTGTGGATTACTAGTACGAAACAAAAGGTATGTAATTCCTGCTTGATGGGAAGAAGATGGGGCCATTGCAATGAGAATGATCCAAAGTAAACTTTGAGGTATGTCATTCTTGAGCGCTTTGCGTATTATTAGGACAATGTGCTTTGGTACGGAAGGGGACAAAATCCAAGAAATTGGGGGAATTAGGTATCATCTTTCCTTTTCTGTTAATGCCGATGGACATGACAGCTCGCTCTTGAGGACTACTGAAACGAGGGGAAACTGTGTCAAGAATAAAGGATAATTCTTCGACCATAGTTTTGCTAGTAACCCTCCCTCGTATGATATTGTCGATGACAAAAGAGGGAGAAGAGAAAGAAATTGTCTAGTTCTGGCTATATTGAAAAAGTGAAAAAGGTAGGTACAAAAGATTCTACACCACATTGCTCTTTCTTTTTTTTCCTGCAATCTTCCAGTCCTCGGAAGGAAGGTGGTATTCTTAATCATCCATCAGAAGTTGCTTTCATATTTTCGGAGAAACACTTTGCTGACCTCATTTCATTATCTTAGGACTCATCCATTGAGAGTAAAAGCTCCTTTTGGCAGTATTCCCCACTAATTGATGGACTAGTTGTAGAAACAATGTGGACCACCTTTCAAATGTTGGCTTATTCACCCATCAAGACAAAGAGATAAGGTCTGGGGCTCACAGCGTTGTGTAGTGATCACAGTAGGACAACATTATCTTTGCTACATTGGTCTTCCTTGATACCCAAGCAGGACATGCCAATATGCTCCTTCACTGTCCCTTAGCTGTAACCAAATTGATGTTTCACGAGTATCCTCATAGACTACCACCATCACAACCCCCTTGCACAAATTAAATTGATGTTTCACAAATATTCCATAGCTGTAGTGATAAGGTCTGTGATCCACGATGTTTTTAGAAGCCGAAATGTTTTCTTATTCTCTCGATAAGCAGATTCATTGGATCACATATTTTTTGTTTCGGTGTTGTGTGAAGGTGCAAACAAGTGGAAGTATAAAATGAAGATACTCTTTAGTTCGATGCTTGATGATGGATACAATGTATGGAATATTTGCTTTGCTGCTATTGGGAGGGGTTCACAGGTTGACATTATTCTAGTGCTAGTCAAAGCCATTGTAGTAGAGCTAGCTAGCTAGCTACTAGGACAAAGTGATGCTACTTTTTTTTCTCTTTTGTCAAAACATTGATCTCATCTTTGTTATTGGCAAAAGCCAACTTTGAGTTGACTAAACAAGCAAACCAAATCTATATCGAACTATTGTGCCCGGGAATTACTTTATATTTGCTTATGTGCTTCTCTTCAAAGATCTGTGACTAACAACTATTATTATACTAGGGTTGATGTTGGTGATTCACTAAACTTTTGAGTAGTAGAAGAAGCATCATGTACTGTTGCTGTTCATGGACTCCGGACCCATTCAGGACCTCCATCGTCCCGTTGAATTCTGCGTCAAATGCGCCTCCTTGTTCGATGAAGAACACGGCATATCATTGGAACTGTATTTTTCATCTGTTGTACCTCTGATGGATCATCAACTGCAACATTGAAACAATGGTGTTTTGTTTGGCCTCTATTCATTAGCAGTGAAAATTGGATGAGATGTCTGTGATCATTCATCAACTGCTGAGAAACTGTTCAAGATGAGAACACATCTTCGATTCAAGCGATGCATGGCACCTTACAACCAGTCTCAAAATATCATTACATCATCTTTGCACAGCAACTTTTACTAGAATACAGTATGGATTTTGTGTGGCTCATGACAGCTAATTAAACCTCATAAATCAGCAGATGATTTTGATCATCATTTATCAGTTGCTTGAAAAATTTTGTACATCGAATGTATGCAAGTGCTCAAATTTATTGCAAGGTTTGCATGGTCAAAGACAGATGAAGGCCCCCCTAAGAGTAAGCTGGACACAGCAAGGACGTGAATGCTGAATGATTAAAGAAGAAGCTGCTCCTCTAATGGAGGGGTCCCAAATCAATACAAGAGATGGTCAGAATCTGTGAACAGGATAAATATGATCTTCCACATTCTTTGTTTAATCCCCAATTACCAACCATCACATGAACCCAATCATGCCACCAAGCACATCTTAATCATTGATGACAAGATGAATCAACCAACCTCTCTACCACTCCCATTGATCTTTAATTGACTTTGACCTCCATTTATCATCAATTGGTTTAGTTGAACTTCCAAGCATATTGATTTATATCAACAAACTCACCAAAGAATTTGCTTTATTTACTATAATTTGTTGAAAAATCAAATCAAATTCCTGCACTGAAAGAATCTATGAACTTGAAAAGCTGCACAAGATACCTGCAAATTATCCACAAGCAAAATGTTTCCATTGCTATGTAGTGTCAAATTCGATCATCATACGTCTAATCTGATTTGATTTAGTTTATTTTCATTATCACCTTTGACTATCCAACTTATCTAGTCCAATGTAAAAAAAAATTCGATATGAGTTTTTTCGGTATAGATAACCCGAGGATGATATGGAGTCCCTATAAAATTAACCACGCTCCTCTGATACTCAAATTAGGTTCGAACCGACTTTGAGCATATATATTTATTTACGAAAGATTTACTTTTTTGATTATTGATATATTTCTATTAAATTTTGATGCTAAGGTGGCAGATGAGTTGGCTGATTGAAGATACTGTAGTCCATTAGAATATAACATTTACCATATCATTAGTAACACAAACAAAAAGTTATCATCATAACTCATTTATCCTAAACTTTGAGAGTCATTGGACAAATCAAGCAGTAGAAGATTGAGATAATCAAAGAGATGTATTGACAGAACAATCTCTCTCTCTCTCTCTCTCTCTCTAAACATAAGTACGTATGTGAGTTTTAACAGTGAGGTTCTTTGCATGGGTCTTCCATGAAAGGGATGAGCAACCATGGACTCCTTGTTTAGCTACAGCATGTTAAGGTTTGTGGTTGTTTTCTGTGTCAGGATATGATGATGGAAGACAGGAGGCAAAGCTCTGACGATACTGCTTTGATCCACTCCAACAACATCTTCTTCTTCTTCTTCTTCTTCGGCCAATGCTCGCTTTCACTTGTACTGGCCCAGCTCTGAAGTCATGCAGATCTCATCTGCCCATGGAAGCAGCTGTTTGACTGTGACCTCCCCTTCCTTTAAGAACACCCCTCGCTGCCTCATTCCTCTTCCCACTCGCTTCCGCATTGAGGCTTCAGGCTGACATGGGGAGGCACTCTTCCTGCTACAAGCCGAAGCTGCGCAAGGGCTTGTGGTCTCCGGAGGAGGATGAGAAGCTGCTGAATCATATCACCAGATTCGGCCATGGATGCTGGAGCTCCGTGCCTAAGTTAGCAGGTAACTAATCATTCCCTGTTGCTTCAGAGTTAATGGCTCCTCGCAGGAAGATGAAGCAACCAGTTACAGGTCTGCAAAGGTGCGGCAAGAGCTGCAGGTTGAGGTGGATAAACTACCTGCGGCCCGATCTCAAGAGGGGCACCTTCTCGCAGCAGGAGGAGGACCTCATCGTCGACCTCCATGCTGTCTTGGGCAACAGGTACCGGCCCTCCGTGGCGGTTCTGCTGATCTCTGTGTCCTGTCCTCAGGAGCTAATACGCTGTGACCTCTCTTGCCTTCAGGTGGTCGCAGATCGCGTCGCAGTTGCCGGGGAGGACGGACAACGAGATCAAGAACTTCTGGAACTCCTCCCTGAAGAAAAAGCTGCAGCAGAGCGGCGTCGATCCCAGCACCCACAAGCCGCTCGACCAGGCCGACAAGGCCTCGGGATCGAGCGAGTCGAAGCTCTTCGTCTCCGACGGCAGCCACGCTGGCTCCTTCCGGCATTTCCCTTACAGCTCCAACTGTGGTGGCGAGGAGAAAGCGTCGGATGGGCCTCTCTGGTTCGAGCAGAACTGTAGGCTGCTCAATGTGATCCCCGAACTGAGCTCATTGCAGCTGAAGCCCATGCTCCATCTGTCACACGACACTTTCCTGACACCTTCGCAGTTCTTGGAGGCTGGCAACCCGAGCAACAGCAGTGCGAGCAGCGTCAACGGCAGCATCGGGGTCGAGTTGCAGAGCAGCATCTTGCCATGGCCAGAGCTGTTGCCACACAATCTTGAAGAAGAGCCAGGGGATCTGAAATGGTCCGAGTACCTCAACGGCGCCGCCATTACATCGGCGGAGATCCGGTGCTCGCATGGAGTCGGCAAAGGAGGAGAGGAGTTGGATCCATGGCACCAGGATCAGCAGCTGCTGCATCCTTCTCTGATGCATGGCAAGAACTTTCAGATCCAGTAAACAATGACTACAGCCTTTGAACACTTCTCAAGATCGAAAACTCGACGGGAAAAGCTTCCTCATGGAGCCTGTCATGCAGTGAATTCAGAGCCAAAAGAGAAGAAAACTGAGTTCTGGATTCGGAGGAAGAAGCATTCTTCCAATACTCAGCTTCTTCTCATGTATATAGGAACTCATGATACAGTCGCTAGCTGTGTTGTCTATGAACAATTCGCCAGAGTTAATCTGTTTTCTCGCATCAATTCAATTGTCATTCTATCGTGTAAAGAATAAAGAATTCTGTGAGCGATCCGAAGTCCCCTTCAGATTTCTTTTTGCTGATGATATCATAAATCCTAAGAGACAAAAAATATTAGCTTTTTGCCAGACAGCATTCAAATCTGCAAAGACAACTACACATCACTGTTCTTGTTCGATCACATGATAACTACTCAAATCACCTCAGCTTCAGTTTGCAATACAAGCAACTTTGATCAGATTCCGAAGCTATGAAACTAAGTAAATTGCTGCAGAAAACCAAAACTTGCAATGGAATTGACTGAAGTTTGCGCACGAAGACTCATAATGAATATGTTGATCATTGCTTGCATAAAATAAGAGAATTCATGACCAAATAGATGGTGAATGGAGCCTTCTTGTTGAGAAGTATCTCCTTCTCACTTCCAAGTTCTTGTCCTTGGCTTTGTTTTCCTCCAATGAAACAAGATGCCACCACATGCTGATGCTTGCCATGATACAGTTCATAGATGGTGGATGAAGACATTTTGGCATCAACCTTATCACACATATCTATATAATATCTTAAATGATGTAACTTAATGATCGATTGTAAAGATGATTTGAGCTTTCAAGGAACATGAAAATTGATAGAAATTTTAGCCTTCATGACAAATAAAGATCATTGTCAAAAAGGTTCATCACATTATACCTTGGACGTCCACAACACTTGAGACAGAGACTATGGACCCTTTTATAATCGACAAGTAATTAAAAAAATATTTTTAAAATAGAAGATGAGTGAGTATAATTAACCAGAGACAAAATCATGGACTTCAACATGAACGCACCAATCATTTAACCCAATAAGAGAGTACATCTGTGGTGGGTTGCAATACCTTCGAACAAAGTATGGAGCACATCCTAAACTCTCTCTCTCTCTCTCTCTCTCCAAATAAAAGCATGAACATTGAGCAGGGCATGAGCTGGTCTTCTTGTTTGTTTGACGCAATCAAAGGCATGTGAGCTCCATTATTAGATTCTCTAACATAATCTCACACCTGTAATATCCTTATCACGTCTTCATTGATGTCTGCGAGGAGATTCAACACCTGAGACCAGCCATGGCTTGGGTCTCTCACAGCATCATCAACCACTGTGGCGTTCATGTCCTCGAGACGCGTTGTTGGAGTAAAGGAGACTGTCATCATAAATTAGCTTCATCAAGCTGATGTCCATTAACCACTGTAAGTGTTCATCTCCTGTTTTTGACTTATTGTAATAACCAGCTTTTATTTCCTATTTTTCTAAATTGAAATTTTCTACAAGTTAATATATTTCCTTGCATGAATAACCTGAAATCAATACCTACGAGAGAGTTAGGAATCAAATAAAAAAATATTAATTAATTAATAATTCAAATTATCAAAAGTTATTACCTTTCTTTAAAGGGAGCATAGCATGCATATACACACTCTCTCTTTCTCTCTCTCTAATCAAGAGACTTGAAGCAAGGGGGGATTAAGAGAGAGGAGAAGCCATCTTCATATTGTATTGATGTGGATTTTCCATCACTCCTTAATATTTTAGGTATTGTTTTTGAAATATTTAATTTATAATTTTGTATGCTCATGAATTTAATAATATGGTGTACAATTTATAGTATTAAATTTTTGTTACTTATCCCTGATTTCTTTTTCTTTTTTTTTTTGTTGCTAGTGCATATTTTTTTATATAAGTTTCATGATATTCATGTCATTTATGTTTAAAAATATTTAATTATTGTTTAGAATTTCTAAAACCTATGTTTGCAATTGCATGACTTGAATTTCTATGTTTAAACATTTTAATATTTCTAAAACATTTTAGGTCAACCCATCCTAGCTAGCTGGAACCTGAGACTCAATTGCCTCACTCAACTCATTGGCCAAACAGCTCCATGGAGTCCAACTAGCTTATGTTATAAAATGTTCTAATTTTGGTTTTTAGAGCTTATCTTATGATATTTAGATTTGTTCTAACAGATAATTTAAATTTTAAAAGATATTTAAAATATTAATTACTGAATAAAAAATATGTTAATTCTTATGTTTGCTCTCAATAGATGGATAACTTGAAAGATCATTACATTCTGTCTTTCATTATAAAAATATTTTTTCTTGCTATATTTTATGGGTAATTTCTATAAGAAATCATCTATCAACTGATATTTTTGTTTTTCCTGTATATTATCTAATTATATAAAAGTATTTTCCTTCTATCGACATCGCTTGGTTGCTCATCACCTTTGGTCCTCTACTTCGATTATGAGCCTATGCGACACGTTACTTGCCCATTATGCCCGTCGCCTTTGTTGCTTCCTCACCTATCATAATCATCGCATTTGTTGTCTCTATTTTAGAAAGAAGTAAAAGAAGATATATATTCTTTACCCCGTGATGCGAAAATAACAAGCATAGTAGGTAAGGAAATATGCAATACCTCATGATGGAAGTAAGAGACGAAAATAGTCGATATGATTAGTGAGAAAGCCATCGTATAGAGATGACCTCGCAATGGGAGCATGAGTTGAAGGTGATAAGTAAATAGGTACACGACATCTCATAGACGAAGATGGAAATGAACGAGCATTTATAGTATTATAACAAATAGGGATATTATATGAAAAAAAAAACATAAGATGCTTTCTTTAAAACAAAAAGAAAATTTAAAGTTTTTCAAGAAAATCACCCATGTTTTGTCGCACAATGACATGTTACATCCCCATACAGTGTATGATTCAAACGAAGAGTATGGGGTATCACAGCCCATGGGCGGTTCCAACCTGATTCGCTTTCATCTTTAAAACACCATACTTCAATACAGACGTCCTGTATGAATCCACGTGTCTTATGCGCGGGGACTAACCAGTGTGTGGGGAACCAATCCCTGTCGTGTGTTCTATTCTTCTCGCCCTCTCCCTTACCACTCTGCGGTTCCAAGTGTTGGGCTGATCGAGGTATTACGGCCCATGGGCTACATCCCCAAGACTCCGAAGCCGCTTTGATCTCTTAAACACCGCAGTTCTGTAGTCGACCTCCCGAAGACATCCACGTGTTCCATTCCGTGGGCCCGATCACCGTCATAAAGGTCTTTTGTGAACAAATCCCTGACCCGTGGATTCTTCCCCTCGTCCGCTCTCTCACGTGATATAACGTGTTGGGCTGGGTCAGATATTACAGCCCACGAACCGTCCTTGAGAACTTTAGATTCGCTTCGATTCCACCAACACAGTAGTTAAAGGCAAACCTCCATAAAGCATCCACGCGTCCTACTTTTGTGGGGCCGGACCACGTTCATACATGCTTATGGGAAATAAAACCCTGTCCCGCGGTTTGTTCCCGTCACACCCTCTCTCTTCCCCACCTTCTTCGGTAAACCCTTTCCAAACCGCCTGCCCGAAACCTAATTCTTGCCCCTCCATTGCTCCACCCCACCCTATCGCACCCTTCGAATACCCTAAGAAATCTTTCTCCGATTCCCCCCTTCCCCTCCTCCTCGTCCTCTTCCTCATTGATCTTTCGTTGGATTTTGGCTGGTACCGGCGCGTCGTCGAACGCGGGGGAGGGACGCGGATCACGCGTTGGATTGACGTCGGTGTTGGATTTGATTGTGCATTTGTTTACTTCGAACTGCGTTGGTATCAAGCTAAGTTGACAGGAGAAGCAATCTTTCGACCATTATATAAGCTGACTGCGTTCACTTGCTTCCATACATCGCTCTGTTGCAGAACCCTAATTGGTCTTCGATCGGGAGGCAGGATCCGCAGCATATAAGCTAACTGCGTTCACTTGCTTCCATCCATCTCTCTGTTGCTGAACCCTAATTTGTCTTCGATCGGGAGGCAGGATCCGCAGCCATGTTCGGCCCCACCAATCGTAAGCTGCTTATTTTCCCTTGTGCATCGATTCGTTTCGCATATTCTCCTTTGCTTGGATTCTTGTAGCAGCATTTTGATCGGGTTCTTAAAGATTCCACCTTTTTGTTTAATCCCGAGCTTTGTGAATATTTTTTGATCTCTTGGTGAGTGGCATATGCTGTTACCTTGTCAAGGTTACTTCATTCCGTTGATTTGGTTGTGGAAGCTCGTTCTAGGATCGGTGTCGTTTGATTTGGTGGTAACTTGTTGGTGTTTAAGATGCAGTGGGGTTCACCGGGTTTGTCGTGCAAAATCCGTGATATCTTGCTCTCGATTTCTTCATGTTCTTTTGTTTTCCTGGGTTTGCCGTTCTTTTTCTTTGAATGGTAGATTCATTAGGTATTATAAACTTGCTTTTGCATGTACTAGTAAGTTGATGTTCTAGGCCGTAACTCAAAACGCTGCCTTTGCCAGCCCTTCTTATTCTCAAAACCATTCTGATGGCAGGCGTAATATCGCTTATATGGTTATATCTTATAGTGTTTGGCTTGTATTTTTATTTATTTATGTTTTTGCGCCGATGAGAAGCATATTTTTTGTTGCTTGTCCTTGAGTTTTGTTATCTCGGTTACAATTTTTATTCTTTCTACTATGAGGCTGTTTATCTTCTGTTTTTGTTTATATGATTATTTCTTTTCTTCTTCTGAGTGTGGTTAATTGATGTGCAGCTTTCGGTCAGTCTTCAAGTAGTTCTTTTGGTTCCCAGTCAGTGTTTGGGCAAACAAGCTCTAGTGGCAATAATCCATTTGCCCCAAAACCATTTGGAAGTTCAAATCCTTTTGGTTCTCAGACAGGGGGTTCGGTCTTTGGCAGCACATCTACTGGTGTCTTTGGGCAGCCTTCTACACCTGCCTTTGGTGCTTCATCAGCTCCAGCTTTTGGGAGTTCCATGCCTGCCTTTGGGGCATCATCAACTCCTGCTTTCGGCGGCTCTTCCTCTTCCTTCGGTGGTGAGTATATTTGGGACTAAAATAGTTAGTAAATCGCAGCCAAGTCTTTCACATTGATTATTAACTGTATGATGCATCGGCTCCCTGCTAAATTCTATGTTTCTTGTTAATTGAATTAATCTTACATACAACTTCAGCAAGCGAGTCTTTTCTGATATAGTAATTTAGTGTCTATTTGGTTTTGAGTATCCAAAGTATAAAGTAAATTATCCTGAGAATAATATTAAAGGAAAAGTTTATGCTCCTTGATATTTGGCAGTTTTTATGAGGAATAACAACAACATACTATGATTTCTTGTCTCCTTAACAAGGAGTAAGTAAGTTTTCTTTTGGGAGTTTTGGTAGAGTTTGTCCAGTTCATTTAGCTCTTGACCAGATAGCTTATTCTCATTACTGAATCTCAGAGAGAAGTCTCCTCTGGAAGTCATTACGAAATAAATGCTTATTCAGACACTTAGCCCTTAATGAACAGGGCCGTTGGAGTTATATCTCCCAGTGCTTGTGCAACCAAGATTCATAAACCAGCTGTTAGTAGTCTTTCTGTAAATAAATAGTTTCCTTGGAAGGACAAGACATACTACTTCATTTCTTACTCTTTTATACTTTTTTTTTTTTCAAAATAAACTTTTGTTACTTCTTAACTATTCAAGGCAACCTTTGCAGATAAAGGAGTACACTGAGATTTGCCAACATTTGCAATGACCAACATGGTTAGGCAAATAACAAAATTCTACAACATTCAATCTACCCTGTTAATATCTAATGTCTTTTGATGATAGATCTAAGAGACCAGGGAACGCAGGTGTTCCCCTTGACAAAATTTAAGACTTCTGTGCATCCTACTTAAGCCAAATTATAGAATGGTTGAGCTCCTCAACTTTCTCAATTCCTCCAGAATTGCATGACCTTCGGACATACAAGAGCAACTGGCTTTACAAGGGCTGCATCCAATATCTTCATTCATCTTCCTTAAGACAAAGTCTTTTGGCATGTACCTGCAGACACATCATAGGAAACAAATAAGCCATCAGTTTCTACAATGTAGCCATTATTTCACATTAATTTTAACAAGAGAACCATCTATCCTCTCTTTTACTTCTTATAAAATGGCATAAAGTACATCGATTTTTTTGCACAATTTTGTGTAGTGTCATGGGCTTGCCTAATCAGAAATTACAAAAATCTTAACTCCAATTGTACCCTAGAAAATCAGGATGTATGCAAGGTTCTAATACAACACCAATTGATGTAATTGGGAGTGCACCATTGTGACATATGGCTTAGTGAGGAAGGAATGCAAGAAATTGTGTCCAGAACAGGGCATTTTTTAGTATGTCTGTGGACCTGATCCAGTCAGTATATGCTTTTACCAGTATTTGAAACAACTGCTCTTTTTGTTTAAGAAAAAGGGAAAGTAGAAATAAGTTAAACTCCACTACTTTGAAATTGGTGTGTTACGTTTGCTAATCTTAGATTACATTGATTGTTTTGGAGTTTCCCTGCCTCGAGCTACACCTATTACCATTGAAATATGTGTTTTCATTGCATAGCTAATATGTCATTGATATGATGATTTGATCTGTATATGATAATGCACCCTAAGTTGCTAATTGTAAGGAATCCTGTTAGCCTTTGACTCATTAAACAAAATAGGTTTATGTGAGTAAGCTGTAATCTATATGATGTCATTACAATCCTTGTAGCTGTTTCCATTTGAGATTGTTCCTAGGATCCTAAGAATTATAGACACGTAAATTTGGTGGGCGGATCCGTGTCGCACGTGTCAGACATGGATACGTCACCAACACGGTTGGACACGTCTTTATTTTTATTTTTGGACACAAGCACTGCCCCTGTGCCCTTCCTCACCTCTCCCGCGGCCTTCCTCATGTGCCACATGAGCGTGGCACTCATGTGGCCCTCATATGAGGGCCATTAGCTTCGGGGAGGCACATTGACGACGTTGTTGTGGCTCTGCCTAGTGTCCCAAGCCCACCTGCGTCTACTTGAAGCCATCGTTGCTCGCCCTCAGGGCCTCGACAACCTCTCGTTTCACCCACGAAGCCTTCTTCCTCATCCGTGAAGCCTTCTCATGGGTGAAGCCTTCTACCTCACCTTCTAGTGCTCGACCCACCCTTCCTCATCGGTGAACAGCATCGCATGGTACGATGCTGACCATGACCCATCCTTCACAGTTCACCCGCCTTCTACTTTCCCAGATTTCGCATTTCTGTAGGTTAGATTTCTCTTGCATCACAAGGTACAATGCTGACCCAAACCATGGTGGGATGCATGGTGGCCTCGACAACCTCTCGTTTCACCCACGAAGCCTTCTTCCTCATCCGTGAAGCCTTCTCATGGGTGAAGCCTTCTACCTCACCTTCTAGTGCTCGACCCACCCTTCCTCATCGGTGAACAGCATCGCATGGTACGATGCTGACCATGACCCATCCTTCACAGTTCACCCGCCTTCTACTTTCCCAGATTTCGCATTTCTGTAGGTTAGATTTCTCTTGCATCACAAGGTACAATGCTGACCCAAATCATGATGGGATGCATGGTGGCACGTTTCCCCTCACTTTGTATTGCAGTTAAATAATTAGGATACTCTAGAAAAAAAACTAAATTATTGATCAATTTCTAAACTAAGATCTTAATTAGTTAATAATTTCTTGATTTATTTTTGAACTAAACTTTTAACTGAAGGAACCTGTATTAATATGTTTTAATTAATAATTTCTCTTAATTGATTATAGAATCATACTACAGTAGTTATTAAGAGAAAAAATTATGTTATCTAAAGCTGATTATACAATTACACTTCCTTTACTTCTTATTAACCGCATAATAAGTTTTTATTATACCTATGATTAATTTCAAGCAGAAATGTAATGCCTATTGGTTTATCAAGAACTAACATATAGCAGTAGGCAACTCATGTAAAATTAATCATATATCCAAGCTAACAGATTACTACCAAATATGTTTTTACATCTTAAAATGAGCATTAGCTAAAGTTAGCATGGGAAATTTTTAACTGTGGGGTTCTAAGAAATCTCCAAATAGGGATCCGAATTGCAACAAAAATATCAACTGCATCTTTAAACCCTGACAGGAGACGTCTGGATCTAAAATTTCAAATAGTTGCAAACATTAAGATTTTATTTGTTCACATTGCTGGGTTTATAAAATTTATGTACAAATATTATAAAATCCATGTTAATCGAATTTTATATATATTAAAAGATACATGTGTCCTTGATGTGTCTGTGTCCTAATTTTTTTAAAAATAGCATGTCACCGTGTCCATGTCATGTCGTGTTTGTGTGTCCATGCTTCTTAGCTATGATATAGCTTATTGTTAGCAATTAGTGTGCTACCCTTCATATGAGGACCTGTTTCTCTTAATTCTTTGGAAGCAATCAATACACTGCTTGGAGACACCTGGTGTTGTAACATCTCATGAAAATTCTTCACTATACAAAAATGAGAACTTTTGTTGGTTTGGAGTTTTATCATGTAGTGGAGCCTTCTTTTGTGGAAGACTCTTTGATGGCAACATCTGGTAGGAGGACTCTAGATCTCTTCATGTATCTGCTTTGGTAATGACGAGCTTATATGTAAGTATGTTATAGTTGGTTTGGAGTTCATGTTGCACGTTCTGTTAAATTTGTATTCTATACTGGATATTTGCTTTGGTAATGATGCTTGTTTGTAAATACATAGCTTGTTGTAGGGGGTTAAATTTTTAAGTCTTGGCAAATTTTTACTCTTATACTGGATACTTATACTTTCTTACCAGGCTATAATATTGTTTTATCAATATTGTCAAATATTTATGAGAGATATCACTGCTATGAGTTGAACCCTAAAAAACATTATAGTTTAATTTTTGGCTTCTCTATGGTAGTCATTTGTATTATATTGTTTTCTATTGTCATTTTGTTGTTGGAAATGTCACCTTATGCTGAAATGATTATGTTGTTTGTAGGTTCTTCCTTGTTTGGTCAGAAGCCGGCCTTTGGAAGCTTTGGTTCATCTCCTAGCCAATCAAGTCCTTTTGGTAGTACATTTCAGCAAACACAGCCAGCATTTGGGAACAGCCTTTTTGGTTCCACATCACCATTTGGTGCATCCAGTCAACCTGCGTTTGGTGCCACTACCACCCCCACTTTTGGATCTGCTAGTACCCCTTCTTTTGGTGCTACAACTAACCCAACTTTTGGTGCCACAAGCACACCCGCATTTGGTTCTACTACAACCCCAGCATTTGGGTCAACATCGACATCACCGTTTGGTACTACAGGAGGTTCCTTTGGGGTCTCAAGTTCTCCAGCATTTGGTTCAACAGTGACACCATCTTTTGGGGCTCCGACTGCCCCTACATTTGGGTCCTCAAGCACTCCTGCATTTGGGGCATCTACTGCTCCCACATTTGGCTCTCCAACAGTTTCTGGTTTTGGTGCATCAAGTACTCCTTCATTTGGTTTTGGCTCCACCCCTTCCTTTGGACAGTCAGCATCTGCATTTGGTAGCACACCATTTGGAGCATCACCATCTCCTTTTGGTGCTCAGAGTTCCCCATTTGGTAAGTTACTTTTTTTCCATTTACCCAGAAGCCCTTTGTTCCTTGAGAGCGGGAAACCTGAAAAGCATTGTTTGTATTGTCATTTTGAAATTCACATATGTAAACTTGCTTTGTAGTTGGCTATCTTTGGTTGTTGAATGAAAGAATGCTCGTTTTTCATGTCCTTTTTTTCTTCTTTTCCCCTATATTACCCTTTTATTTATGCTCTTATCATTATTCTCTGGGCTTTTTGTTCACCTACATGTATATTGATGTTTTGCAGGTGCTCAAGCAACAACACCAACATTTGGTAGCCCGGGATTTGGACAATCAACTTTTGGGGGTCAACCTGGAGGGACAAGAGCAGCAGCATTTAGCCCAACGCCTGAGGTTGATGGTGGCACTGGTAGTCAGCCTGCTGGCAAGCTGGAGTCAATATCTGCCATGCCTGCATATAAAGATAGGAGTCATGAGGAACTCAGATGGGAGGATTATCAACGTGGTGATAAAGGTAAGAACAAACCTTTAAGTACTGTTGTGGGGCTTTTCTCGGGGTATATACACTTTTTCAGGGTATATAACACGGCATCTTCATTATGGCATGTAGATAAATCCCCTTCTTATTTTGTGAGGCAAAAATTGTTTAGTCTTCCCTTGGCTTTTCTTTCTTGAGAGATTTTGGCTTCATGTATTAGTATATTTCTGATTGCTGGTTGTATGTTCTAAAGCATGCTTCTCACTAGATGTGTTCTTTTATAATCCTCAAATGGTATATTTTATGCCAATTTTTAGTTCATTTTTCGTCCTATATCTTCTTCACCTAATAATGACCTGGTTAACGTGATTTCTAGGTGGTCCAAATCCTTCGGGGCAGCCTGCAGGTGCCATCAATTTTTCGGCTTCATCTCAAACCAGCCCCTTTGGTTCTGCAGGCACATTTAGTCAATCTTCCACAAACCCTTTCTCCTCCACCACGCCTTCAAATCCTTTTGCACTTAAACCTCCCAGTTTTGGTTCATCTGGATTTGGTTCTACCTCTAGTTCAATTTTCAGCTCACCATTCACCACATCCTCATCGAGCCCCTTTGGTTCAACTTCCTCTACCAGTCCAATGTTTGGTGCTCCTATTGGTTCGACATTTGGTTCAAGTTTGTCATCCATGGCTTTTGGTGGGACAACATCATCATCTGCTTTTGGTTCTACGCCTTCAATATTTGGTTCTTCAATGGCGGGGCCAACTTCAACTTTTGGGACCGGTTTGGGCTTTGGCAACACTCAATCTTCTGGGTTATTCCAGTCCTCTGCTGCACCCTTTGGGCAGGCGTCATCCTTGTTTGGGCAGCCAAATACTGGATTTCAACAAGCTATGTCTACTTTCGGATCAAATCAATTTGCCAGTCAGTCCACTGGTTTTGGGGGAAGCCTGTTCAGTAGTTCAACGCCATCAGTCTTTCCTTCAAGCACTCCAGTCGGATTTGGGCAAACAGCTGTAAGTATACTCATAAGAATAAATATTGGGATATTTACACCATTCATATGATAGTTTTTGACATCTGGCTGGCTTGCATTATTTTGGAGTTAAGTTCTTGCTTGTCTTTTGCAGCCTTCAGTGCAGACACCCTTTCAACTGGCACCAGTAGGCCAGACAACAAGTACATTTTCTTTTCCAAATGTAGGCCAGGCACAACCAGGTACATTTAAGGGATTTGCCTTGTCGTTTTGCTTGCTAGTTGTTCTTGTTCTGTTTTTACAACTTTTTCGTTCTTCGACTCTTCAGCCTCTTCTGGTGGCTTTGGTAGCATTTCAAACATCTTCAGTCAAGGCACCTTCACACAGAAGTATGTTATTGTGCTTTTTCTTTATTCCTTGTGCATTTTGTTTTTCTTTTTGTACAGTGTAGTTATGAGCATCTTGGTTCTTTATTTGATAGTAGATTGTAAAATTTCTAAGTAATATAGCAGGTAACATACTCTAGTAAAAAGATACTATTAGCTGATTTAGAACATTTTATATATTATTTCAATCGAGAGAGCCTTGGATACTTTGTAGCTCATCCTTGTCTTGTTGCAATGGCACAGGGTCTTTAGTTGTTTGTAAGTAGGGCAGACCGGCAATCTATATTGAAATTTTTTTAATTTTTAATTTTAAGAAGGCTAGCTTGTAATGCTTTACAAGAATACTTTTCTTATCCTGACTCATTTCTTCATGTTTTCTTTTTTGTTTTTAATTGTCCTCTCCTATATGTCCATGAAACAGTGCTGCTAGTCAATCCAATATGGTCATGCAACCAGCTCCTGTGACAAATCCTTTTGGAACACTTCCAGCAATGCCTCAGATGTCAATTGGTCGGACGGGCTCTGCCCCTTCAATTCAGTATGGAATTTCTAGCATGCCTGTAAGTCTAGCTTTTTTCAACACAACAAATATATGTAAGGAGTGTGTGGACCTTTCTTGTCATTCAACCTAGATGTGATTTTCCCATTTAATTGTGCTATTATCAACTATCATGCTTTGTGAATCAAATTTGTGACCTTTGCTGGGAACAGGTTGCTGACAAGCCTACTTTATTAAGGGCTTCCTCAATGCTAGTTCCAAGACATTTATCTCAGAGAAGGATTAAACTACCTCCAAGGAAATATTCCGCAAAAAATGATGGCCCAAGGGTGAGAAATCATTGTTGGGACAGCGTACAGCCATAATAATTTGATTACAAGTTTATTAGATGCAAGCTGCAGATATTCCTTCTTTTAATAAATCTTTTTTTTTTCTGAGGATCAACATCTTTCTACTTTCAGGTGGCCTTTTTTGCTGATGATGAAACACAATCAACACCAAAGGCAGATGCATATTTTGTCCCCAGAGAAAATCCTAGGGCACTGATCATTCGTCCAATGGAGCAATGGCCTCCACGAAGTAATATGGAAAAGGAAAATATCATGAAAAATGGATCGATCCCAGCTGCCGAAAATGGTAATGTTCCTGTCCCACTTAAAATGATTTGAACATTTGATTTCTTGTTAAATATCATTGAAGAGTCTTGTTTGAATGCGTAGCTTGTCTATATGCTCTATCTTATCATGAAAGGAGATTGCATGATGCAGCTAGTTCCATTTGTTGCAGTTAAGTTGTTATATAACCCTTTATAGAGGGACAAAAAACAGAGGGTGAGCTTCAGTATGGCATTGTCGAAATGCCAAGACGAAGTGAATGCTTGGGCTGCTTCCTAATGACAAATAGCTATTTTTAGTATAGAAGAGCTGATTGTTGTAAATTTGCTGCCATTTGTCTTATCACTTGTAAATTATGCAAAAGCATAAACCGGTTTATCACTGTATGTATGCTTAGATTTAACCTATTTTGCTTTTATAACTTAAAAGATGATCAATGAAATGAGAAGAATAATTTAGAAATGAAGCCAACTAATCAACGAATTTTAGTGTATAAGAATCTAAGATTAGGTGTTCACATTTAAGATTCCTTTTTATACAAGCCAATAGGTCGCTAAATGAACAATATCAATCTATGGCATCCTTGGTGCTTGGGGTGCCTGTTACAACCTTGATTGGTGTAAGATCTCTGTTCTTTGAGATTTCCTTAAAAACCTTATGCTTATTGCTGGGTCACCACTCAGCAAGATGTCCTATGTTTATGGCTAGACATTAGAAAGAAGGTGGTTTACATATATGCTTGAAAGGTACTGACCTACAGAAAAAGACCTTGGTAATGAAGTTAAATCTGGAAAGTAGAAAGAAATTTGAAAGTGATTATAGGTTTTTTCAGTTAAATTTTGGCTCGGAATCAAAAGATCATACACAAGCAAGTTATAGGATGAAAAGTGGAAGTGTAGAGCAGAAGAAACAAGAAAAGCAAGGGCCACATTTGTTAATCAATCTATGATTCATTTGTCCTATGAACCCTGCAATCATATAGGTGCAAATATAGCAAAATTTCGAATTTGGCAGTTTTTGACCAAGAAGCCAGCATGCTTTTAATGAGCAAAACCATAGCAATTACATTGTCATAGCATCAGATGAATCTGCTTTTGTCAGTTCTATCCACTTGAAATGTTTCCAAAGATTGCCAAATTTTGGGATGGCACAAGAGCCAGAAATGTGTCACCTCAAACAATTGGAGTAGCTTGTGTTACTTCTGCTATGAGATGTAGGTGGAATTATTTGGATCTGAACTTTTCCTTGTTTTATTGGTAATATTGGCCTTTACAATGCAGAATCATGATGTTAATGTGGTGGCATTATTTTGTGCAAGATGCTGACTATAGGTATACGCCAAGATTTTTTTTTTACCTGTGGTGGAGAGGTAAAATTGTTGTCCTTCCAACAGAAGGCAGCATTGCTATTATATTCCAAATTATACACCCAATATTATATGACACTTATTTTCAAGGTTTCTAAGTAAACAATCGGTGCAGGTCCCCTAGGTCCATCATTGAGAACCCATTGAATCTGGTGATCCATCACTATATTGGAATTGGCCAAGAACTGACCTTGACCTGGTTGCACATGTTTGTAATTTGGTTGTTGGCCAATCCTGGTTGACTCCTGGCAGTCTCAGTTAATCCTAGATAGTCTTGATCGGTTCTTGTGATCTTGAGAACCATACGCTGATTACCCAAATACTGTGGGGCTGTCCATTGATGAAGATAATGATCTCTTTTTCCATCTTGTACACTGTGTATCCATGCAAAAGCTCTTATTTCCTCTATTTTAGCTGTTTGAATATATTTTCTTAAGTATATGATTTTGTTCCAGAATTTGTTGGTATACAAGTTAATCTAGCAATGATTTATTTTTTTTCACACAAGAAAAAGGTTGATTTGACTTATAGACCTTTTTAAGTTCTTGTAGCATTTACATGATACGGTAACATTTCATACTTCAGCATTATTCCAAAATTATATTCAATGGCAACTTTCCTTAACAAGAATGGGACACCATATAAGATGTAGCTTTTTAGTGTTTAGAACTTCGTAGTATTTTGATGTGGGATAGTTCACTTAGTGGCAAAATGCTAACGGTGACATCATGATTGGTGAATACTGGAAACACATTTATGATACCATACTGCTGTTTTGAAGGGGGCATGTGAGAACCATGGTAATCATGACATGCTAAAGCTGATCTGAGGAACAGATCTTATTTTGGATTTCTTGTTGTTGAACCATGGTAATCATGACATGGTAATGCTGATCCGAGGAACATACCTTATTTTGGATTTCTTGTTGTTTATTGTGTTGGATAATGTCATCTACTTTGCCATTTAATCTACTTATTCTGTTGGATATCTTAGGAAGACAGTGATACAGAGATATTTAATCTACTTTCTCTTGGAACTTCCTAGTCTCAATATGATGTCATATTTAGAGGTGTACCATGTAAAATTTGTCTCATTGAAAACCAATTATTTCTTATCGTGGATCTTTCTTATCTCTGTCAAATTATTCTTTAGATAGATAGTCTTGCACATTAAAAGTGTTCATTAATATTACCTTGCTGAATGCATGCTCACTTATGATGATTTAGCTTAGATTCTTATGTCAGTTTGGTTGTTAGTGTACTCTATTTGTTCTCCGACATTTTTCTTTTACTGTGATACTCTCCAGGTAAACTATCAGGAGAGCCATCTGCTCCGGCTTTCAGGGAGACGTATGCAGGTGATAATGATGGTAAGTTTATTTCACCAGTTTTTCTTTTGAAAATCTTGTACATTGAAATTCTTTCTTTAGAAGCAGAGAATGCACTTTTTGTTACTAGTTTAAGATCAGTTTTCAGATGTTTGATGTGGATTTGTTAAAAGGGTGAAAATTTAGTGCTAAACATTATCGTTGTAGATGTAGTACAAACATGTTTGTTAGACTCTTAGGAGAAGAAAACATGGAAGGTTCATGAATGATTTGATTTGTCTTGTCTTGCATTGTCCCTCTTAACTCCTTGGTCCGTTGGGAAGCTAATTAATCTCGTACCCAGAGATGTTAGTTTGGGTGAATATTCAGGACCTATTGGGCATACTTTCAGTTGTAAGAGCCCAAGTAATTGTTCTGTAAAGTTATCAGGCTAGCAGATTGAACAGATCACAGCCATTTATTAGTAAGATTTCTTCAACCAGTAGAACATTCTTCCCATCATTTATGTTACTGTTCTGGAAATGATGCAGAGTATGCTACTGAGAATGGCCATACAAGGGAGCATGTTGGCACGACCGTCTCAGCCTCCAAGTCTTTGCAGAAGGAAAATGGTAATGGTGATGATCAGATACAGAAGGTAACCGATTCTTCATATGTGAAAATATCGGGACACAGGGCTGGCAAGGCTGCAATCGTGTACGAGCATGGTGCAGACATCGAGGCGCTAATGCCGAAGCTCCGCCAAGATGATTACTATACTGAACCTCGTATCCAGGAACTTGCTGCAAAAGAGCGCGCTGAGCCAGGCTTCTGCCGCCATGTCAAGGATTTTGTGGTCGGTAGGCATGGCTATGGCAGCATCAAGTTTTACGGAGAAACTGATGTGAGGGGGCTTGACCTAGAGTCGATCGTCCAGTTCAACCACCGCGAAGTGATTGTTTACAGGGATGACAGCAAGAAGCCCCCAGTTGGGCAGGGTCTCAACAAGCCTGCCGAGGTTACGCTTCTCAACATCAAGTGTATGAACAAGAAGACGGGGCAGCAGTACACGGAGGGGCCCAACGTCGAGAAGTACAAGGAGATGCTGACACTGAAAGGTGAGGAGCAGGGGGCTGAGTTCCTGTCCTTTGATCCCGTCAAGGGAGAGTGGAAGTTCAAGGTCAAGCACTTCAGCTCTTATGAGTTCTTTCTAGAGACAGATTGTTCGTAAGGCTACTTACTGGCTGGGAAGGTGGCGATTCATATGCCATGATCAGACATCTTCTTCCTCTGGTTTCTTCAAACTCCCCTCCCTATAGTTTCTTTAGTCTTGTGTTTTAACCCTTTTCAGTTGTAATTGTTACAACATCATCCTGTTCTCTGTTGGAAGTACAGATTGTGCCAATATGTGATGCCTTTTTGTTTTAAAACCTTGTTCCTCCCTTCTTTTTTTCTCATGATTCTTTTGAAGAGATGCTTAAGACTCGTGTAGTTCTTGTTTTGGGTCTCTTCCTCTAATGTCCGTGCCAACTTGAAAACTTTGTATGGATAAACATTTTGTATTTGTTGAAGATTAATCCCAACTTCTGTGCATCAAAGAAGTATATTGGCTTTATTGAATTGGCAATAACTATACTTTATTGCAAAGGAACGATATAGTTTCCTTTTTATTTTTATCTTTATTTCTATGTGAGTTTCCTATTATATATAAATGTGCGATAAAATTATGCAGGTCGATCCCAAGTCTGCAAGTGATATGTATCGTTCTAAGGAATGAAAATTCTGAATTATTTTATCTTCGAAGTAGCATTCTCTTGAATTTGCTCTCACCGGAAAAAACAAAGCAACATACTGCGGAGAACATAACACAAGCGGAAACGTCTGACCACAACCCTATGTATACATGCATCTGTTGCAGTTACAACAGCTGTATGTTACAAAGATATCCATATCAAGTGGCCAAAAAACAAAAAAAAAAATGGAGGAAGCCGTGGAGGAGGAGATGTTAATTGCATTAATAGTGTCGGTAAAACATATTAATACATGTGGCCAAGTTAAGAGTTACATTAGATAAGAGCCTATGTTATCTAACAAAGAAATAAATAGCAGCATGTATCTGCTGCTGCTTTAGAGCTATGGTGGTTCCTTGAAAACCAAGGCTAGCTTCTCTATGAGGACCCCAAGAAAATGATGGGGGAATAATTTACACTAAGAAAAAGAAGGAATTTATTTCACGCGATCGACATTTAAAGTGTCCATCTTGATCATAAGAGGTTGCTGTAGGTGCAAGGGTGACTCGGGTGACACCGGTGGTGGTGGTGGAGGCGACGATGGTGGCGTCGTGGTGATTAGGATGTTCTCTACCACTGGATTCTCAACCAATGCCTTCTCCAAAGATGCATGTGCTTCTCTCGTGACACATACCATAAGGATAGCTGCAAAAGAACAAAGAAAAAAATGGGGAGATACATAACTAATCAGATGACAAGCTATGTTATAGTTGTTTCTTTTATCAACTAAGTTGTTTCTTTTTCAGTTCCACTGAAGTGGACAAAGTCATGTATGACAAGGATCACAAAGGGATTCAAATGGTTATAGGAACAAATAACTGATGGAAACAATCACCATTCTGCACGCAAACCAAAATGACAACAATATGCCAACTAATGAAGATCAAATCATCGTAACAACTCCTGAGCATACAGGACATAATGATTAATGGTGGGAATTCTCAAAATTGAGCCTCTATAATACTGACCTAAATAGGGATTTCAAAGAGACTGGGTGATTAAGCGTTATGTATTTCATATGAGAACAGAGGAAATTCTTGTATAAATGTGGATTTGTGTGACGTACTTACTACCTACAACTTGAACTTATTGTTACTTTCACCTTTCATTTGATAGGCAGATTTTGCTAGTTCCATAACAAAGTGAGATATAAATGCCAAGAGAGTCTGTGTGCATAAGAGGCTTCTTACCAGATATTGCCAGCCCAGTTACCATTAGTACCTGCATCCATTTTAAGATGGTCAGAACACAAATGAATAAAAATGGATATGGGTATAAATGATCTTCTCTTTCTGTTGTTATGGCCTTGTGACTTCATGGTTTTGACACTCAGTAGAAGCTAAAAGAATGTTAATTCTAACATTCACATGCCAGTGCAAAGATCTGACAATCATTTTGCTCCTGGTCAAGTACAGCCATGTTTTATGATGATTAGCACTGGCCCTAGGCTTGGATGTTAGGAAACAATCATAGGACATGATGAGAGAGTACTAAGTTTATATATTTACCAAGACAAGCAACAAGAAATATAGAGACTACACCGGTCAGAGTAAATTAAGTTTATATCAAGGATTTAAGATGTATTAGCCTATTAGATACAGGATTGAGTAATCTTTTAAGTTGATTGTTCCTTAACTTAAAAGGCATTATTACTATAATCACATTCTTGGTTGTTTCTTTGCAAGGCATAGAAGTCTACCAGTTCTTGTCAACATTAGTAGCCAAAATGTACATTACAAATTTCCTTGTCTTGTAACTTCAGTTGGACATAGAGGACAGCAAAATAATCACTGTATGGCTTGTGTCACTCACATTTTGTATGATAAGTTCCACAAATAAAACAACTCAAGTTAGAGGTTTCTAGAGAGGGAGAAGACCAAAGAAAATTATGAAAACAGTGAAAGGAATAATAGATTTTGGATATTCTAAACAAAGGTCAATTTTAAATTGACTATGGTAATGTAGAGATGAAGAGAAGAGAAGAGAAGAAAAGAAAAGAAGCCTAAAAAGTTAGGGGAAAAAGAAGAGAAAGCCGTACCTCCTAGTAGGCAGCAGCTGAATTAGGGCTTAGTAAAAACATATTTGCATCGTATATAATTTATAAAAGCTTGTACTTCATCCAACTATTGGCCAGAAAAAGAAATCTGTAAAGAGTAAACCAAGAACAAAACTCTTGCCACTCAGGATTGGGGATGCATGGTATGTGTCTTGCTTGCATGAAATACGTACATCTAATATCATCTAGGGATCTTGTTATATACCAATCTCCATATGCATAGATATACATCAAATACTGGCATGTAAAACTTCAGAATTCAGGAAGTCAGATTAAAAAGAAAGCCAAAATAGGAATTACATTTTGGAAGCTGACACCTAGTGATGAACACATTCCAGTTACCATAAGAAGACTTGACTTATGATAATTTAAAAGAAGATATATGGGTGATCAAAAGTAGCAAAGGCTTACCCAATGAGTAGATGAAACCTCATTCCATCTATGTGTCACATCAGTTAGATCCTTCAAAGTAGTACCAACATACACTAGCGCAAGAGTAATCGGCTTCAGATAAAATCAAAATGTTAGATCACAAATTTAATTATTATGAACACAATCAATCATTACTCGTCAAATTCTTTTGAGCCTTGATATAGTGCACATTGGAAAGCACAGATATGACATTAATATAGGCCAAAAAGCAAGCATATTTTCCCTTCTTGTCTAACAGTCTAACTGATGATGCTTTAGCTACCATGTCATTTTTAGAGTAGTAAACCTAGTGCTAAGTCATGTATAAAGACAAAAATATGGAAAAGCTATGCATGAAAGATACGAGAAAAGAAAACAAGCATATAAGTCGAAAAGCAACTATTGCTGCATGCACCAAATAGTTGCATTTAAATGCATGCAAGAGATTCTTGGAAGACTAATCTGTTCACTAAAGCAGCACAAAGTTTAGTATCCTCAACAAGAGACTTCATTGCAGCTATCAATAGTTGCAGCCGCCACCCACATTAACATACAGCAGTATCCCATGACATAGTACTCAAAACTTTTAGGACTGTGAACAAAATGATGAGGATCAATCCTTCTGAAAAAAGGACCACAAAGTTTTACAATCATCCGAGTCAACGACAGAATCATGTACGGATTAACCAAGAACAAGCACAAAACTGCACTGCATTTGCTTCTGAGGGATCAGTCAAATAAACTAAACACATTATTAGTGGTGAAAATAAAAAAAAGGGCAAATATAATATGATAATAAATAGTGTATCCATAGCAGATCTTTTGCACTAGTTTAACCTGTGACAGTGAATTTAGCAATGACATTATGGTGCCCTAGAGTGAGTAGTTATTCTATTTATCATGACATTCAATGTTGAATTTACAAATAATTAAACTTACATAGCTTTCACACTTTTATCATGCATAAAATAAGCATGTTAAGAAAGGCCAATAGTGTCAGTAGATAAAACAAATAATTTTTAGAACTTGATCAGACTGTCCAGTCCAACTAGAGGAACTGGGAACCAGACTCACATCACTCCAGTCCCATAATTTGTGTGGGTAAGACTTAAGAGTTTAACCAGGTAACAACAGCTTTAAAACTAGCCAGTTCGAGTAGAACCTGTTGATCATATCATACTAATTAAAACCTAGAACCGATATCTTTGCTCTAATTGCCTTCCTCATCCATACTCATATCTTAGCTTCCTGCTGATGCCTATCCACCTAAATCTTGATTAGCACTCTTGTACATGTTGTTGTATAGAAAGGCAACTAGCATCTCTCAGAAGCATCTCATGTCAATGCCAGAGTAGAGGGAGGGTGGACTCAATATGTATTCATTCATTGTGATTCTGTGCAGCCAAGAAAAAAATTAAATATGTATAAAAAATGATAGACCATGTTTGGTATGTGATACGAGAGAACGGATCCAATCGTCTGCACCATGATAGACTCGTAGCTCCTTTCAGGGATTGCTCATCCAACTTGGATCCACACAATAACCATATGTACACATTACATGGTAAAAGAGTCATATTATAAAATTAACTTTGATCAAATCACAATATTTCATCATACACCACTAAAGAAATTGCTTTAAATTCACTATACCAAAAGATAGAGGGGCACCACGCCCACTAGCCCAATGATTGGCATGATGCCCCAACTGAACCAATTTAAATTTGAGCTGAACCAGTTTGAATCAATCTGGAATCATCCAAATCCAGCTTGAACCAATCTAGAAAACACTCAAATCTGATTTGAACTGAACTGAAATTATCTAGATCCTGATAGAATCAGATTGAATTGGTCTCAAAACAATCTGAATCAACTTGAACTGGCCAAAATCGATATATTAGAATTACCCAAGACTGACCTAAACCAACTAGAAGGGCCCGGTTCAAGTTCAATCGCACTAGATCGATAGGTCTACACAAGATGGGTCATGCTGGTTGTGAGCCAGTAGGTCTAACTGAGTCTTTGGGCAATGCGGAGCATCGGCCCCTACTGAAAGCTGGTTTGACCTAACCCAAGTTGGGTCTGGTCTGCCCCAAATTGGTCTGACCCAAGTCAGATCAAATCCTAGCCAAAACCAAATTGAGCCAAGGTCAACCCAGATGGAACCCAACAGCCACACTTAATTAAATATGAGGTTTTTCAATTAATCCATAACATGAAGATATTGACATTATTAAAAAAGTTTTGAACAGATAAAAATCTTTAAATAGGATTTACAAAATTTTCTAGCATTGTCAACATTAGCAATAATTTAATTTAAATATATGAATATCATGATATTAATCAAATAGGGTTTACTAAATCTTTCTTTCATGATTTAAACAATTAATATTAATATTAATCAACAATCTAAATTAATAAAGAATAGATGAATATCATGAAAATCATTGAGTGTACTAATTTTTTTGCCATGATGTAAAATTCAAAACAGTTAATTGAATCTAAAACATACATCATATTTTTTACATTAAAAATGTAAAATGGATTAATATCAGGATATATGGAATATTAAAAAATTAAAATATCAATAAAATATAATTTTAAAATTAAATTAAGGGAGAAAAAGGGGAAAACCCACCATTTTCTTAGGTTGATGACCTCTCTCAAGTGAATTCCCTCCTAGTCAAGATGGATGAAAAGGAAGAAGTTTACCTTGTTTATAAAAAGAATGAGGAGGATCTCTAATAACGTATAAACTATAAAAGCTTACATCTTATTTTCATTTTTATCATATGTAAAAATAATCAAATTATTCCTTGTTTGAATGTTTAATTGTTGAAATAAATTTTTTGACAAGCGCATGCAAATTAAAAAGTATATAGGCATATCTTATTAAGAATTATTTTCTCATCGTCAAGGAATTTGATCCCTAAATTTGATTTACCCTAAATAAAAAACATATATATCATTTCTTTAACATCATCTTTACTTTTCAAGTGGTTTGTTTGTCTTTGTGGTGTTGCCAACAGAATTTTACTAAAGGTATCATTTTTTTTTCTTAGAAAATACTCCTCCCTTTCTAAAATCTAGACAGATTGCTCCAAATAGGTGGTATAGAGGTTAGCATGAAAAAACATGGGATGGATCCAAAATACACTTTCAAAAGTCAAAACATTAACACAACACATGATATGTTTTATATGTCAATATTCAAAAGGCATATTGTGGATTTATCTTTATATCTTCTTATATTGACCCTCATAGTTGAATGATGTTGTCCTCTATTTAGAGCATCTGATCTAAATTCTAAAAACAAAAGAGGATGTTCTAAGAAATAGGATGATACATTTTGTGAAAATTTGTTAACAAACACCATATATATAAAGATTCCATTTAGAAAAGTAAAGAGGATGATGAACAGAAGTATCAACATCTTTCTCTTTAAGGTAAATTAAATTTGGAGACCAAATTCTTCCAGGAAGAAAAATATAATCATCTTTATTTTTGTTCTTAATCAAGATATTATTATCTACTTCCTAATCTACATGCCCTTGTAACAAAATTTTAATACAACAATTAATACATATATTTACCTTGAACACTTGAATAAGGAATAACTTAATTAATTTAATTAAAATAAAAATAAAAATAAATTTCATAGCTTATTAGTATCCTTTCTTAGGTGAACTCCATTTTCATCTATCTTGGTTAGGTTTGGCATTGATTATGAGAAGGTTTCAATAGAAGTCATTGCGCTAGGAAAACAATACCATCTCAAACTTTTTTTTCTTAATATAAATCTTAAAATATATTTGATTGATATTTGTTCCATGAATTCCTGATATTGATAAATTTTAGATTTTAGTGCAAAGAAAAATTAATGCATATTTTAGATTCAATTGATTGTCTTAGTCTTGTATCATTACATAAAAGCTAATAAAGCCATTTTAAGAAATTTCATGATGTTCATGTCTTCACATATTAATTTAGATTATAAATTAATATTAATTTTATTGAATAAATAAAGATCTAAAAATTTATAAACTTTATTAGATGATTTTAATGATATTCATGTCTTCATATTTTTTAATTAGATTACTATTATTGTTAGTATTATTCTAAAATTTTATACATCCTATTTAAAATTTTTGATGTCTTTAAACCATATTTAATAGTATTAATGTCTTCATATTATAGATTAATTGAAAAAAAATCAAATTTAATGGTGAGGGGTGATTATTTAGTCTAGTTTGAGTAGATCCTAGCTCAATTTGGATTTTGATCTAGTATGGATTGGATTCAATTGAGATCCAACTTGACTTGCACCGTGAACGCAAAGGCCTAGCATCGATGACCCATAACCCGATGTAATTTGAGCAGCCAAGCATATGTTGGCCTAATTCGACAGGAACCAAAATCAGGCTGATTTAAAGTATTTCTGAACCATGATCCAATCAAATTTAAATAATCTCAATCCAATTTTAGTTATATATAGCATAAACTTTCATTTTGCATGGACCGATACAAAACGAGCAACATGTACCCCTTTGTACGGGCATTATATATCAGTCCAACAGGGGATCGATAGGTGGACTGCCCTCTATCGGACGATACTATAACCTGATCCCATATTGAGTGATATGAGGTCTGTATCGAGCAATAACGATCAAATTTCGATCATTACCAATCAAGGGCTAAGATCGCCCTTTTTCAAATGATCAAATTAATCCTTTAAAGTTTAAACCATTGGCAAGGGTTTTTAAACCCTTGCCTCTGCTAGTTACAAGTGTCTTGCAAATCAATTACGTAAGTAATGACACGTGTGACACACTACACAATCTTTTTTGTTATTATTATTATGGTATTTTATCACTTTATATTGATGATGAATATATATTGTGACGTCCCTAGATCTATGCAGTGGGAATTAGATCATGATGAGATCATGATAATGAGACCAATTCGCCTATAAACACAGACCATAAATATCCCGATCATAGGTTACTCTAGAGGGATATCGAGATAACCAGACAGACTAGTATGGTATATACCCGCCCATATAATGGAGGCAATTGATCTCATAGTTGTGTGTGGGGACACTAGGAATATAGTACAGATACTCATTAGAGAATGAGTTTATTAAATGATCCACTTATGGCAAACCGATTGATTAATGATATCTTATCGTCATACAATAATTTCATAGTCTCAATTATGTGTCTAATCCTTAGACTTGAGATACAAAAGATGCCCTGTATGAGTAATGCACTCTTTGACACTAGTTTTATAGATTTGAAAGTTCCAGATCTAGCACAGTTAATTATCGAGAGTATAGCCAACCTTATGAGGTTAATTGAGTGTCAATAGAGGATCATCCACTTTCGGTTTCATGATAAGAATATCTCGTGTATTCTCACTCAGACAAATCCCTAGCCAGGGTCGATCGGATCATGATGAATCCGATAAACGTGAGATTCAGATTGAGAGAGAAAGAGTTCTTCGAGAGAATTCGATTAGAATAAGACTCGAATAAATTTTGAATAGATTTCTCTCTCTAAGAGAAAGAGTTCTAACAGGTGCAACTCATGACCGACTCGGTATTGGGCCTAGAGGGTCACACACATATGGTGGGTGACGCGACGAATACAGGATTCGACATGTGATGTCCAATAAGCCCCTGTTTTGCTCGATCTTTTAGGTGAGACCTAATAGGGCTTCGAGTGGTTATTGGATGAAGATCTAATATCCATTAAGCAAGGGGGTTATTAGATGGAGATCTAAAACACAAAAGGAATGATCCATTAGGGTTAACTTGAGAGGGCTTTCTATAAATAGGAGAGGGACCAAAGGCTCATAGGCTAGACTCCTTTGGTCGCCCACCTCCTATTATCCTCCCTCGCTTTCCTCCGCTGCCATCAGCCCTATTTGGGGCATGAGAATAGCAAGAAAGGTTGGCCCCTTCTTGAATTGTTGTTGCCTTCTTGTGCGTAAAAGCGAGGAAAAGCACATGCTACAAAAGGAGGTGCGTCGCCGCTTCATCAGCCATGTGGATCACCGCTAGAGAGGAGAACATAGGATCTCTTTCATCCACGGACTTGGATCTGTATTGTTTAGGGATATACGAGTTCCCTTAGGTGAGATCGTCTCATACATCTTACGTAGTTTTCTGTTTTAGGAATTTTATGGTCCCGATCGTCGCACAACGATTCGATAAACCTATTTTGGGAATCTTGTTTTTGTTTTATTTTTCTGCTACGCGTCGCATATAATGCTCTCTGCGGTTTCCTAACAGCCTCCCCCTTCTTTATATCATTCTCTCAATCTCTTAACTCTTTCAAACTCATTCTCACTTACATCTAACAATTCAAATCATTTCTTTATAGATAATTTAATATTAATAAAAGGATGGTTCAGAATATAACACAAAGTTACTCCTCAAAGCCCAAAAGAGATATGTCACTATTCTTTCCTAATTTAGATTATTTTTGCTAAAATTATACTAAATTTATATTTATTTTCAACTTAAAAATCCTAATATATATTTTTTATTTTTCACATGTTTTTAGAGCTATTTTTGAGTTTTTTAGGAGTATCATCGATACGTCATAATGTGTCATTGGTACTCCTCGATACATATCGTACCAACCTTTAGTCGATATATTAATATAGATTGAAATTGCAAACCTTGTTTACTAGTATACTGTGTCAATACATCGATATAGATCGATATATACCAGCTTGACAAATCTCTGAGATGGGTCCAGTACTTGAAATGACAAACCTTAGTATGTAGATAATTTCAATTTAATCCAAGCCAAATTTTTAAGCAATTCAAGTGATTCCAAATATATTTAAATCGATTCAACTAGGGTTTAGGCCAATCATGGAGTGGGCTTGTACCTCATTATCTTTTGGTCTAGTAAATTTATAAGATTTTATGTATTGTTATATGATGAGTTATTATTGAATCATTGATCAAGCTTGATATTATAATATAATTTTTAAAATTTGGATGATGTATATATGGCTATGTTAAGCAATTCAAGATGCAAGTTGGACAGGTACCCCATGAAAAGAGCTACAAGCTCAGCACGATAAGAAGCAGCCATTAGACCAAGTCTCTTGTGTTATAAATAAAGAATGATCTATTATCTTAAACATATATCTAAATGTATCCTTAATGCATAAAATTACAATAAATGGATGTGCTACATGATGATATATAGATGTTGTTTCTGGTCAAGGATAGGCAAGCCAAGGCAAGTAGGACCAAGGTTCGTCGTATCGTGGTGTACCGCTCGATATGGGCAATACGTACTAATCCAATAGGGGACCAATATAGGCGATACATTAGTACATCTCCATGTACCATGTGTCAGTACACTTGGTATGGCTCAGTACAACTTAGTATGTACCATACTGACAGTTGGTCGACACACTAATACGAACCAATAAGGCCAACCTTGAGTAGGGTGCCAAATATGATCCTTAAGTGGAAAAGGAATGTGCTCCCACTTTGATGAGCAAGGAATATCACACCATTTATTACAAATAAGTGTAATATGGGTTCTCTTCATTCAATATTAGAAGAATAAATATTGGAAGAATAAAGAATCAGAGTAAGGCCTTAGTGCACCTTCAATTGTTCGACTAATGCTAATGTGATAATAGACTTGGTATATACAAAATGATATTACCTATTGATTTATGCATAATTTCATTTATATTATCTTGAGATTACTTATTATTTTAAATAAATTTGATTTTGTGGATTTATGATTTTAAAAGATTCATACTCAGCATGATTGCTGAAATATTTTTATTTGATATTTACTATTTAAATTTTAAACAATCCAGATCATAAGACTTTGGGGAAAAAGATATTTTTATCACTTATTAACGTCACTAGAAGTTCTCGCTCTTGGTGAAAATGCTTGAGCTACTAAAGCTTCTTAGTTGTTTTTAAGACAATTTTCCTATCTTAATAAGACTAATGAAATATTATCTTTTGAACAAATTGAATTATTCTAGAATTGCTCCAGGTGAATGTCTTTTGAATGATGTCACATATTTTGTTGTGTTAAAAAAAATAACAGCATGTGACAATTTAGATTAAAAAATACAATGTTAAAGGCTTTTTACCACTTGACATGTATTTCTAAGGGTTAGATGAGAGGACATGAATCAATGAGTTTGCTAAATTGCCCATAATATAAGGAAGGTCTAGGTCAAACAATACAAGACACCAGTTTTGTTTTGTTTTCATCAGTAAGTTGAAGAACTAGTTATTTTCCATTTACCATTAAATGTATGTCTTATTTCTATTGTTTGTGCTGATAGTACAACAACAACAACAACAACAACAACAACAAAACTGTAAATCTCAACATTTGTGTTGATAGTACATAAACCATAAAATAAAAAGGGAAAGGAAAAATAGAAAGGAGAGTAAAGATGAGAGAAAAAAGGAAAGAAACAATTTCTTTAAACATTTTATACATAACATAAATCTAATTCTTTAATCAAATCTCGTGTGATCAGTGACTAGTAAATCAAGGTCAGGTTTGTTGACAGCCAGTTGGACACTCATAACTAACCTAAAAGGCATGATGGGGCTCGTGAGGATTTGAAGTACTGACATCGTGTATACCTGTACAACTGCCTTAAATTATATACAACAACAAGAAAGTCATAAATCTTAACTATTTGTGGTCAATTATCATCTTAAATTATGTCCAGTACAAAATAGTAGGTAAAATGTTTCTAAAGCATAGTAGTGAAACAAAACATTAGTTAACTTATTATGATTCTCACAAAAGAAAATTCAATTTGTAACAGAATTAACTATTTGAACCTTTGAATATCTTAAACAATATAAGAAGCTTCCAATATAAAGGAATGAATGTTTGTTATTCACCAAAAAATGACATATTTCATCATATATGATTTAATAAGATAGTCAAGCAAGCAAATGGGAATGAGTGTGTAACAAACTCCAAAAAATGGCAAAAAAACTTTGGATAACATTATCAATTAGCATCTTCAATCATTGCATGGAAAAGATTAAATAAGGATACCATCATTCCAAGCCAGGACGCCATCGTGTATTCCCCAATGCCAATAGGCATCACAGCTAGGAAGTAGTTCAACATGCTAAATGGAAGTAAAGGCGCAAGCCTAAGCAGCAATACAATCTGCAGGAAGAGAAAAGTGAAACTGAGTGTCAACATAGTTAAATTATTTTCAAACACAGTATGGTACCATTTCACGGGATTAATTGTATGAAACAAAAAGAAAAGCCAATTAGTCAAATATCGACTCACGCCAGTATATTTTGTCATATAATTTCTGGAAAAAGGCTGTTTAAGCAAAACCATGCAATACATGTCAGAATAGGAACTGAAAAAAAGTATAGCTGATACTTTTTTAGCAAACATTCAAAATCTCTTTTTAATCTTCACAAATATCAAAACTTCTTAGATGGATGGATTATGCAAATTCTAACTATAATAAAAAATCCAAGCATGAGCTAAAGACGCCAAAAAAATATCTAGTCTGCAATTAAATAATACTAGTTCTAAAACAGATTTTTGGCCATGTATAAGGGTGTTTATCATGTGAATCCTACTAAAAAAATTGATATACCAGACATACTGGAGCAAATTCATAAGAACTATTTCAGATTTTAAAAAAGCGGCCTATTTTACTGAGGAATTCTGTGAATTGATAAAACAAACTTATCCTGAAAAGTCATGAGTATATTAACATGATTTAACCAGAGCGATATACTCTTGTTAAAATGCAATTGGTATTGTCTGAAAAAAATTCATGAGAATAAGGAACAATTTTATATACTCAAATTCATTTTGTGCTCTTTTTGAAAAGTTGTTTTATCATAAGCCATATGTAAAGTAGGCAAGATGCAAGGAGTGCTCCAAGAGCTTCAACAAAACCTTAAATCCAGATCTCTGAATTGCAGCAGCAACAGCCTGAAACTCTGGATAATCATTCAACTTGGAGACAACATAAGGCCTTCCTAACTGTAAAAGAATCACAGAAAGATGCTAGTGGTTGAGTCATGTGAGAAACATCAAATATTCCATAAACTAATCAGTATTGTTTGGTGGATGCAGTTCACATAGGAATACTGGATGAGTAAATAAAAAATCTCGTTAGGACAAGCGCTGATGATAAACCTATCACTGAGCAGAGGTAGATGATACGAGTAATGAATACAAAATAAAGAACATGACCATGTAATTCCATAACTTTCTTTATTGTTAGCAGAAAATAAAGCAGATACATCCATTGCAAAGGTAGGAGACCGTAGACACATTTTGCATTAGGTTAGAAAGTGACTTCGCCCATATGGAACAGCCATTGACACTGCTTTGGTTTCACTTGCAATAACCCCTATTAGGTCCCTCTTCTTCACATCTTTAAAAGAGCACCTTAACTCGCAGTCCATATGAGCACCATAAAAAGCACAGAATCTACCCTTCAGTTGCAATTTAGGGATACACCATGATGGATTTTGAAACATGAGGACTTCCAAGTATGCCTTTATCAAGTAGTATTCTTGCCCAAGTATGTTTAACTTCTAAGTTATGGCACAATCCAGTACACTATTGCTATAGAAGCATGCACCTTTATTGAAAATCATAATGAAGTGTAATATAAACAGCTAACAA
The DNA here is from genome assembly GCA_001649415.1 of Musa itinerans. NCBI lineage: Eukaryota > Viridiplantae > Streptophyta > Magnoliopsida > Zingiberales > Musaceae > Musa > Musa itinerans. Next base: position 91,808 of record LVTN01000386.1, read on the forward strand.
TAGATGCAAGGTAAAACTCCTAAGTGAAATAAACAGCATCATCTCAAAACATTGGAATACAAAGCTCCAATTTCACCTAAAAACAAAAGGAAAAAGTATATACTTGTTTTTCTAATAAGTTTGTCAGCTAGATCTTAGCATTTGACTTATCACTATTACACCATACGAGATAGTTCTATATTATAGTTAATACCTGTAAATTATCAGGTTTGCACATCTTATCCATCTTAAACTTGAGTCAAATTCATGTGGTTCAAGAAAGTTGGACAGCTTAGGTTATTGGATTCTCAATGACTTAGATCTGATCCCAAATCAACTTAACGATCCAATAATTTTAGTTCTTTCTTTTTTGCCATGGTTATCAAGAACCTCCAAAATTTCAATCCCAAAGAAACAATAAATATGAGAAAAACTATTGCTTCAGATGACAAAAGTAGACTAGGGTAAAGAGGTAACCTAATTTGTTAATTAAAGGCCATCACAGATTCAAAATTTTTATTACCGTTCTACCAAGTAAAAATGCAGCTACAGAACCAAGTGTTGATCCAATTGAATCAGCAAAAAAGCCTATCGGCAATCCAAACAGATATCCACCACCAAGCTGGCAAATGAAAAGCATATATTAGAATTTGAAAGTCAGAAACAAAAAGATATGTGCATCTTTAACCTTTATCACCACTGGCCTACAAGAATTCATCATAAGCTAAACAAGAACAAAAATACCATAAATGGCTCTCTTATCTGATTTGCTGATATAGAAACAAAAGGAAAGCACAATAATATTGGAATATATTAATTGTTACATAAGCAATGCAAGGACAGCCATAAATAACATATAATTATTTATCAAGTCAGAAACATAGAGGAACATCAAAAGTTGGAAAACTGTCATAAGTTCATATCTTGCAGGGATTGAATATCACCGATATATATATATATATATATATATATAGGGAGTATTCCAGCACCAATCGTAGGTAGCCGCCAGGGAGCTGACGTGAAGGACAGCATGGCATCTGTCTGATGTGGGAGAGGGCTGGGCTGGCGATCGACACTCCCTCATCCATCCCCTACCAGCCTCGTGCCGCATGGGATGGTACAGATCGATGTCGTGCCACAGGAGCCTGGACAAGCCGACCCACATCGTAGGGGGCTGTACGGGTCGATCGCCTGTATGAATGCACTGTAGGAGGTGTAGGAGGTCGTTGCAGCCATAATTCCTTCCCGCCGGCTCCGCAAGTATAAAAATCGATCCCTGATGCCTAAAGAGAGGACTGATCCTAAAAAATCCCTACCAGATAAAGAATCAATTCCCCATCAGTTAACTTAAGCATCGGAGGGGTCGGGTCACGAATCCCTCCCGACATCGACCTGTTGTGCAAGGTTCCGACAAAGATTGAATCTACTCCAACTCCACCTCGAGATAACCTTGGAATCGCCCTCACTAGCACCCGCTCAATCTCAGCCACTTCATCCCTCCCTTGAGAAGACCCACCCAGATGATTTCATGCCTTCGGGACAAGACTGAGCCGTACCGACTCCTAGTCCACGACATCAAGTTGTTAACACACACACACACATACATACATATATAAGTAAAGATCTAGAAATTGGTAGTTTTTTTCCATTATAGTTTTCATTTAATATTTTCTTTTTTTTCCCTTTTGGGTGGGGTAGGGAGGGTTGAAAGAAAGAAATCATGGAATGGTGATGGTGAACAAAAGTTGTAATGTGATCATAGCTTTGCTTGTCAGAGCTTGGCACTCAGCATAATTGTGATCTGCTGCAACATAAAGATCCAAAATTATGCATAATCAATTTAGTTTCCTTCGGATGCATTTTGTTCCCTAACAACCATATTGACTAGAGAACATGCATAAAATATGTGTCTACATCAACAGGGAAGCAAACTTCAAAACTTCATATACCCAAAATCTCATCCCAAGAACAAGCAAAATACAAGATGGAAAATATTCATTAATTGAGATATACTACATATCAATAAGAAGTGTAATTGTCCAAATAAGTATACTTTAATAATATTAAGAGAAATCTGTGCTTACGCTAAGTATTGATGCCGGAACAGCTAGAATTGTCAAAGGAATATATGCAACAGCCCTGATTATAAAGAACAAATTGAGAAGGTTAATTTCCTTTGATAAGTAGCTGTAAAATTTTGGCATCAAACACTAAGAAAAAGGTACATATGATGATATGCTACATGACATGAAAGCTTTCATAAGATGGTTTTACACAAAGGATGACCAAAATTTGTAAAATAGTCTTTAACCAATAGAAATAACCGAAACAAGGCATAAGTGCCAACAGAAATTTCAAAGAAAGAGCTTTATGGTAAACATAAAAACTGCAAAAAACAATAAAAACGCAAAAAACAAAAAACAAAATCTGGCAAGTCATAGTTGCACTTAACATTAGCTGCAATAGTAACTTAGCTATTAGGTGTTGCTCACATACTTCTAACTGCATCAACTATGACCTGTGAAATAAATAATAGAAGGCCAACTCAAGCTACACCTTGCTTGTATATAAAGCTGCTTCACACTTTGAATACAGATCCTACAGAGACAAGTGTCCTATTGAGGCTGGAGACTCATGAAAATTTCTTAATTTCCTCCAACAAACCCATTAATCATAAGAAACATATTACTGTGCTCCTCACTTATAGAAAACAATCTAACAGTACCAAGATTATGATCTATTCTTCATGTGCCTAGCCCTCATAGGAAAAGATTCATACCGAAGATATCCTCTCTGGTAAAAGCTTCATGCCCTTGTAACTGTACCTTTGACCAGTGCACGATCTCATCAACTATGTTCTTCCAACCCCAAAGAACATCTACTCTATCTAGTCAACATTCTGAAGCACATCACAATGTCAAAGAATGTACAGGATTGTCAAGAATATCTCGTTCATGGTCTCGCGATACTCGGTCTATTAATGCCAATTATATTTTCATGATTCTCCATATCTTTCTTCCAATCCTACCTCTTGTTCTCCTTTTCTTCTTTCCTTTTTTGTCTCTTCTTTACTCCTTTGTGGTCCTCTTTAAACAAAATATAGTTAAGTTTGGAGTCATTATTTCTAATTGATGGTTTATCCCATGTTGTTAGTCATATTTGTGGTATTCTGTATATCACAAACCATCTAATTACTAAAAGTCGACTACCTATGGTAAACATATGGTTTCAAATTTACGTTATGTAATATATAAGTTCTAAAATAAATGTTTTTATACTTCCATTATGTGGGGTATTTGGCAGTAAGAAATTCAATTCTCAATGTTTTCATCCTTAAGACGAATATATGGAGGATCTTAGTGTACTCTACTGTTAGGTTTCTTGTGCATATGTTTTCAGATGTTATATAAATATGAGAATAAGTACAAAATATAAAAGATATATTGGAAACATTTCCTATTGAATTCAGTAATAGTACATTGTTTAATGGCAATTTGACATGCTAAACTTTAGAACACATTGTCCCGAAGTCTATCATGATTGTCCATAATTTGTTAACAGTCAGGGTTGCCAAAAAATATAAGTTAAAATATGATTTACAACTCATGTTTATTGAACCAAAGGAAAGAAAAGAGAAAAAAAAATCATAACTCACTCTTCTAGCAGAAGATGATATTATTTTTAAATAAAAGTAAAATAATTTGATAACCATATCATATTGGTCTTTGAACTTAATACCTTCTATAAACAGGGATTTGTCGAGCTAGACTCCAAGTGCATATAAGCAACAACATAATAAATGCACTGATAAATACATTCTATAGTTGATTTGCTCTGCCATGCTGTATCTTGGTGAGTCACAGCAATTGCATGCCAAAGCACATATTAGGTATAGTTAGAATGTTTCACAATGATAAAATCAATAACCATGGAAAAATAGTAAAATGGACCCATAAAAGAAAGCATTATAAGTAAACATGAGGTAAAGCAAATCAATGATTTGCAACAACCATCTATAAAAATTGTCAAGCCTAGCAATTAAGATGGCACTTACAGCACAACAGGACCCCACGGACCAACATTCTGCTTTATCCACACCAAAAAGTTGTTCAAAATCTGTAAGAAATCCAAGTTAGTTACAACTATTAGTCAACTAAACAGACCATCATAGGATACTCTATAATATGCTGTATGATGTTTTCTATTGTATCAAGATCTTGAATGCATAAGGATGCCGGCATGTAATATATGTCAGTAGGGAGAAATAGCATCTCTGAAGTTTTACTACCTCAAATAATTGTAAGTTCTATTGATCAAGGATTGATGTTTTGATCAGCACATGTCAGCATGGGATAATACCGTGCTAAAAAGGTAATGGCATGTGTCATGCTGACCGATGCTGCAGCTGTTAGCATATGATAATAAATTTCTGGCCTAGGTCTACGCATTAAATGATGGTCCTTTCTCTTAATGCAAACCCAAGGGATTCAAAGTAATTTTAAGTTTCCCCACATTCTAGACAATTTGAATCAATTTCATTCATCACATTTCCAATTCAATGTTTGAACTTGATTGAACCACATCTGTTGGGAAATTTTCTCCAGCACAGCAAAGTAGTCGAGCCTCTCTAGTATGTGTTGAATAATATCTGTAATGCCAATGAGGATGGCCTTAAAATCTGTAAATTTATGTAACTTCCATGTCTGTCCAACCTAACAAGCAGCCGTATTTTTCAACCCCTCCCGTTTTGATACACAGATATTCTTCCTACCAACGCAACCAAAGCCTAGTTGAGGCTAAACATAATATAGTTTAGTTTACCCGAAAATTGTCAGGGAGAGTCAAACATGTTTCCTATTTGTCCATTTACTTAATAATATCAGTTAGTAAATTGTTGGCGTTGTCTACATAGTCTAAAGTGACGTGACCCTTACTCCTTGTATCTAAAGGTTCACAAAAGACATATATAAGAGATCCTCGATAATCTCTTGAACAAAATTGTCACAGGAGACTTATTGATAAATTGTAATCCACGATTGCTTTGTCAAACTGCGATTACTATGAAAATTCTGTGTCTGATCAAGAAGATCACGGATGCAGCAGATAGACCGGTTTATACAAGAGCAAGGCGAAATGTGGGTCACCTTTTGGACAGGGAGGGTGAAGAAAGCGGCGATGACGGCGGCGACGAGGAGGACGAGGAGGGAGATCCTGATGGCGGAGGACCAGGAGACGGCCATCGACAACCCGCCCCTCTGCCCCCCTGACCCCGACGACCACTTTGGCCGGACTCCGCCCCTCTACGAGGAAGGCGAAGGCCACAATCCCCCTCGCTCTCTTTCTCGCCAAAGCTCAAAGCTAAAGCCTATATTAGAATCAAAAAGGACTTCCAACAAAACCGGCGGTTTCGCTGGCTCTCCAGTCGCATTTCTGTTCTCGGAGATTCTCTTATATATATACATAAGCGTATATATAACAAACAGACGAATGTGTTTGTTGGCTGTTTCTTTGGATAAAAGGAATCAACAGATCACGTACGTACGTGGGAATATCATGACGTGCCGCACGAACCTTAAAGCACCTCAAACATATCATAATTTCTCGGAGTTCTAAGGTGATGATTGAGTGTACAAAGTTAGGAATGAGTACAATGGGATCCACCTGTAACATTTAATTTAAAATTTGTGAAATATGGATATAATGGGGTTGACAAATTAAGCTAAAGTTGGTAGAGGAGAGCGAAAAGATATTTTAAGATTCCCGTAATAACAGATAATTTTGATGAATTGTAATCTGCAATGGATAAATTTTGGAAATAAAAATTCTACTTTTTGAGAAATTCGTGCTCTCATTTTCAAAAATTTTGATAGAGGATTTTTTTTTTTGTGAAAGATAATTTTACCCATATATCTATCGTGTCTCCCATTATTTATTATATCCTTATTTTACCTATATTCATCGTTTAGTATTTTTACCTCTGTCTCTATCTTTAGTAATCTCTATCCTCTCATCCATTATCGGATATTTTCATCATATATATCCTTATTTTTAATAGAGGGGACTATAAGTGATGACTAGAGAAGAATACAATAATATGGGATGGAGGCGATTAGGGATTGACGAGGATGATGGTTGGAGGATGAGAGGAAGGATATATACGTAGAGATACTTCTTGATAGTCTTTCTTTAATATTTTTACATAGAAGATGAAGTAAACATGTGTGAATAAATGGGGGCTAACACAGACGGCAAATTAAAAGATTTTTTCAAAATGAGGGCTGTGTCCAAATTTTTTAAAACTAAAATTTTTAAAAGAATTTATCCATATATAGATAATAGTCTCTTTCTCGGTACCAATAATTTTATTTTGATTTGGTACTAATTTTACCATGTTGACATCCTTAACCCCACGAAATCATAAATAAGGCGTGAGAAAGGTAATGCCAAGTAAATATTCGAGTAAAGCGGATATACCAACGGTCGTTCAAACGAGACGAAAGGTAAGTATATATCGCACTCTCGACCTGCCATTCCCTCTCTCTTTGCCGTGTCCTTCTCATCCATCTCTGCAAAAGCCAAGCCCATGGCCACAGACCACGAGTCTCCCATCACGCCTATCGCAGAGCCACCGCCATGGCCACCTCGACCCTGCTCTCCCTCCCCGCCTCCGACCACCCGACGACCGCGTCCACCGCCTCGGTCGTGGTCTCCATCACCGTCTTCGTCGCCCTCCTCTGCGCCTGTCTCGTCATCGGCCACCTCCTCGAGGGCAGTCGCTGGGCCAACGAGTCCATCGCCTCCCTCCTCCTGGTTTGGCTTCCCGTCCCCTTCTCCTCTCCTGGTTTTAGAGCTGAGGCTTTTTAGCTTGGGGTCTGCTTTATTTACGCTCATGAGCTCATTCTTTCTTTTAGGGTTTGTGTGCTGGTCTTGTGATGCTGTTGGTTACCAGATGGAAGAGGTCCCGCATCCTCACGTTTGATGAGGAGCTGTTCTTCATATATCTGCTGCCTCCCATCATCTTCAACGCCGGGTATTTCCCCTTACATTAGTCTTTGACTCTTCTAATTGATAGATTAGGACAATACGAGCATAAAAGAAAACCAAAGATGATCATTTCTTCTGAAATTACTCAATTTTCTCATTCCTTTCCGCTATATATATATATATATATATATATATATATATATATATATATATATATATATATAACACGAATATTTCTCCAGCAGA
>LVTN01000386.1:99303-134378 GCA_001649415.1 Musa itinerans
ATATATATATATATAACCCATGATTATCTGGCACAGGTATATTTTTATCTATTGATGTAAATTTCTTCATGGTGAAAACATAGGCCAAAAGAAACTGAAGTAGAAACCAAGAGCACAATTTTTAATTTGGGACAGCACATTCTCTGCTGATACACTGTCAGCAGTGGTACACCCTCTTATGACATAATACTTCAATAATTATCTTTTCTTTCTAATACTCCCTTCTCAATACCACTTCATACTGGTGTCAGCACAGAGACAGGACTCGTACTGATGGCGTTGCATATACTTGTGGCATGTGTCATGACAGCAGCTAATTAGCACAATGGTGTGTGCATGGCAAGTAAAACATTTGGTTAAGAGCATATGTCCGTGAAAGAGCATGAGACTAAAAAGCAATTGATTTTTCTAAAAAGCCACTATATGCTGGTGTCAGCACAGTGATGACAGGATTCATAGCATTGCATATACTTGGGGCATGCATCATGTCAGCAGCTGATCGGCACAATGGTGTGTGCATGGCAAGTAAAAACAGTTGGTTAAATCATGTATTCATGGAAGAGCATGAGACTAAAAGCAATGGAATTTTCTCAAAAGCCACTACTTGCTGTTATCAGCACAGTGATGACAAGATTCATACTGATGGCACGGCACAGAGTTATGACATGCATCATGCCAGCAGCTGATCACATAATGGTGTGTACGTGCCAAGGAAAACACTGTTTAAGAGCATGTATCTGTGGAAGGGCATGAGACTAAAAATAATGGATTTTTCTCAAGATTATACTTAGCAATATATGTGAATACCCTACTCTTTGACACCCAAGTCATAAAAACTTGGCATGCAACCTTATCGTGGAGTCAAAGTTCAATTTCATAAAAACTTGGCTGAAAAATGATGTGGTGAATGCTTCAAAAAAAGATAGCAATGAACTAGAGAGAAGATTCTTCAAAGTGATATGACTTAGTTAAGAGCAAAGACTTAATCAGGGTGTATTGTTGCACATATACTTATTCATGCTTGAATTTGAATTCTATTTGTGCAATATGACGTGTCCTGAACTATATTTACATGCACTTGAGGGATTCTTAAGTGATGATTCACACAGACAGTTTTATCTACATGCAAAATTGGTGAGATTGAGATCGTTTACTTAATCTTACAAGTTAAATAACTTAATTTGCAGGTGTGCTACTTGCATAAGCATTATTAAGCAAATACCAATTTCAGTGTCATGGTATTTTTCTTTCTAGACAAATTTTTTCCCTTATCTGAGCCCAATTTATGTGCAGTTTTCAGGTCAAGAAAAAACAATTTTTTCGAAATTTCTCGACAATTCTACTGTTTGGTGTACTAGGAACACTAATATCCTTTTGCATCATCTCCACAGGTAAGAAGTTTTGTTTCTTAGAATGTCAACAAACTTAAATCTGGAACTCAGTTATTTTATGATTGATGCACATCCCCTCTCTCAATTTTCATTTTTTTATTTATATGTGAAGAGATGATGGAACATTGTGAACCTACAATTTATTTGCATATTGTTTCTATTTAATGTACATCCCCTTGCACTGGGTACATCCTTTTTATTGTTTCTATTTGATATTAGCATTACCTTCTTTGTCTAATACAACCTATATTCTACTTTACTTTTACTATTTATTTGGCATTACCTATGAGCTATCAAACATGGACATGATCTTCGAATTCTAGTAAGATATCTCCAATGGAACAAATCTTGAAAAGGTATGACACAAAAGGCCATAGACCCAACAGTCAGTGGAGACAATTTTTCTCCATATATTAGTGTAGTTTTATGTTAGAGAACATACAATCAATGGATGTGTTATCTAAAAATCCCATTATTATGGCTTGTTTACATCTCATCCATAGCATTTCCACTATTATCAAGAAGAAACCAACATATCCTAATGATTCACATTTCACTTCTGTTATTTGCCTCCATTAGAAAAATTGGTGGAATATAACCCAACTTACAAATAAACCTCATTCAAAACATCAACTGACTCCTTTGCCTTTAGGTCAAGTACCTGTTAGTATAATTGTTTCTATCCTTTTTTGTGCCCATCAACTAATTTTCCAGTCTGTTGTATAATGAGGATGAATTTGGAAGTAGGAAATTGGTTTTTTGGCCTGTTCCTAGTGAGCATTGGATGACAAGAAGAGGAGACAGAAATATTCTAAACAGGAGACATGGACAACTTAGAAAAAGTAGAGAAATTATGGGCATTTTTGTCCATATGTATAATGGTTTACTACTGAAATGAACATTGATGCGATGTTATATACAGTAGAAATACTCTTAGTTATGTATTAAAAATATCTATAACCCTCTGTTTCAGGCACCCACAGAGTGATATATGGCATGTGCATGCACTAAATTGTTTCTTCATTTCTTAAACAGTGAATACAAGCATGTTATTGTAATCTCTGCAATTTAACTTCATTCTGGAAACAGCTATAAATTATAATGCTTTTGTCATCGATCATCAGTTCTTTCAGTTGTGTCATCTAGGGTAGAGTATTCAATAGATTGGTCTATCATAGTGTCAAGTTCTGAACAATCTCCACAGAACTCGATATGGTATTTATGCAAATTAAGATTTTTTTCCTGTGAATTACCTTCCTTGTTTTTTTGGTAGCAATCGCTTCTGCAGAAATTGAGTTAGTTTATACTAACATTTAACCATGGGTTTGATATCCATTTGTAGTAGTAGATGACTTGTATTTGTTTTATGGCATTTCATGTAGACAGAATTTTAGCTTTGAATTGCAAGAATGGTGTGAGTTTCAATCATATTGGTTGTGCCATATTATGGCTACATGAGATGCATCATTTGCTTGTGACAATTGGCATGAACCACATACCGTGTTAGGCTGGCTAGCAAGCATCATCTTGATGACAAGTTATTGGCGAGAGGCATGGTGAAAATTACATTCTTGATTGTCTCACCTTAACGTCAAGTACTGTTATGCAATGCAACTGACTTACAAAACTCTTTCATGTAAATTATAATACTTTTATTTTAATTAACAGGTTCATACTTTCTATTTAAGCAAATAGGCATTACATCCTTGAAGATACAACAGTACCTAGGTATGTCTCAAGTAATTTTCTTATTGCATTATATTTGCATCTTGTATTTAGTTTTCTTTTCCATTGTAACATTTGAAGTTAAATCACTTGTAGCTATTGGGGCTATATTCTCAGCCACTGACTCAGTGTGCACATTACAGGTACAACTACTACATATGAATCAACAACTTTCTTTTACCTCTGCTAGCTAATTCTTCTTTTCCCTTTTAATATAAAAGGTTCTCAACCAAGATGAAACACCCCTACTTTACAGTCTTGTGTTTGGAGAGGGAGTTGCTAATGATGCTACTTCAATTGTACTTTTCAATGCAGTCCAATCACTGAATCTCAGCCATGTTAAAGCCATGACTGCAATAAAGCTATTTGGAACCTTTCTTTATCTCTTCTTTACAAGCACTGCGCTTGGAGTAATGGTAAGTTTTAATTACAAAATGAAATTACTAATATGTTAATTCATGTATGTGACATTGAGAAGTGTTGACAACTATTTCAGTTTTGTCCTCGCCAGGTTATTGTATGATTTATCTCAGTGTTAATCTTTGTATAATGTAGAAATAGCAACTGACTTGACTCTTAGAATGAAGTTTCTTAACATTTAAAATAGAATGTATATTATCAAAGTCATGAGGAGTGTAGTTCCTTCAATCAGTTATTCGAGATCATGCTTTGTGATAGTTCCACTTCCCAGTACCAGTCATTCTTATTAAGATTACTTGTGCTTTGTACCTTTTAGATTGGACTCCTGAGTGCATATATCATAAAGAAATTGTACTTTGGAAGGTTAGTTTAGCAACTTCTCTTTTTAGATTCTTCTTGTACGAAGTGTGTTTGCACAACTGTTTTTGATTATTTTTTATAATTTCATATAATTTATTCGAAATTTTTTTCTTTTCTCACTTTTATCATGTTTTGCATAATTGTTGCATACATATTACCAAAACGAACTTCTAATCTAGGTAACTGAGTTCTGCTTAGGGAGATTGTCATGAACAGATTATGTTGATAAGCTAGTTTCTTGTTTAGTCAATAACTTTATAGATGGCACTTATGGCTAGCTCTATGATTGTGCATCTTAATTGGTTTTGTGTAGATTGATGTTAGCAAAAGACAGTGGTCAAGTTATTGTGTGATGATATATTGATAAAATATTCAAAATGTATCATTAACTCTTGTTATTTAAACATCTAGTGAATATTTCTATCCAGTACCATGTCATATATGGCACAACGTGAATTTTGAAGTGTCCTCTTTCATATGTTAGCTTAATTAAAGAAAAAAGGTCTGTAATGTGACATGGTGATATCTATCTGCTTTTAGAGCACATTACAGTTCATAAATGTGTAAAATTGTGTATTGAAGAGACAAAGTAATAGCTGAATTTAGCTACCTTACATTTGGGTTGCATCTGTTTTGAACTTAGTGTCCTAATTGTTTGGATTTGGAAGTGTAAAAAATTGGTGATGGATATTAGCAACCCTTTCTGAACATATGGAAAGGTCATTTATTGTGATCAAGCACTTCTTTACTGATGAAAAGGCATGTAGAGTTATGTCATCATAGTATTATTATACCTAGGTTGAATATCATGGAATTATTCATAGCTCCATGGATATGGATGCTAGCTAGCGTGGATGATGTAGACAAACACTTTTGCTCTGTGCTGGTTGCTTGCTTCCACTTTGACAAAAACAAAATATATAAAGATGAAAACCTATGAATAATTATATGCATGTTAAATGATAAAACCACTGAAAACTATCCGGCAATGACTATGGCTATTTCTTTGATATGACAAATTCTCATACTATATCTGTAGTTGTACCAGTCAGTATTAATGAGAATTAGGAACAAGCATTTAATCCATGAAATCAATAAATTTTAGATTTTAGTATTTTAGATCTTATCAGAAAAAAACCATTGAAATTATCCACAATGATACCGATTTATCTATTGCTGGTAATGAGGATTATCCATTAAACCATATATAATAACTGCTTTATTTGCTCTAAACTATATTTTTTAAGTTAAAAAGTAATGCTAGTTAAATTCCTTTAGTTTCATTAAAAGGAAATGCACACATGATCATACCCTTTTCACTTTTTGTTTAGATATTTCATGCTTGGGTGGAAGTTGTTTCTATGTATTCAATCATGTTACTTATTTTAAGAGTTTTGTTTATTTTTGACTCCGTACTTTTTAGTCATCCAACTATAGGTATTAGTTACAATGAGAAACTTGTTTCAACTTTCAACCTAAATTTTCGACTGATCTCATCTCATGATAGTTTAAAAGGGTGTCAAGATCCATAGTTATTTCTCCAAACTCTTCATGTTTGTGTGCAGATATTTTTTAAGAAATAAAATATTGTATTATAAATATCGCATTCTTCGCTTGCATGGAAGTTACTGTTGGTTCACTTGTTAATGAGGTGTATTTGATTTTATGTAGGCATTCTACAAACAGGGAAGTTGCAATTATGCTGCTATTGGCTTATCTTTCTTATATGATTGCCGAGGTATACATGGTTTATAATTTACTGTTTCCAATTAATCTTAGATATATATATATATATATATATATATAAGTAAAATAAATAAATTCAGTGACGTCGCCTCCCTTCTCCCCTATGCGAGCGCAACGTCGCCTCTCTCTCTCTCTCTCTCTCTCTCTCTATATATATATATATATATATATATATCGTCGGTAGCGAGCGGTTCAGGTATCGGTTTACTGTCGGACCGGTACATACCGCCCGTACCGGATGTATACCTTGGTGTTTCTCCCCAATTTCCATGTATTGCTACAGTCTAGAATTTTACTCATGGGTAGAGCAACTAATGTGATTAGAGTAATAGGACAGCTAGAAACATGCTTGAATTTGGATTCCTTCAATTTAAAGATATTACATGCTCTTTTGTTCAACTCAAGGGACATTTTAATAAGTTTGAGACATTTCTTATTCCACTTTGAAGTTGTATCTGTGGTCTATTAACTTTCATGAGATAGAATAAGGTTGTAATTATTATCCTAGGCTATTGTCTTGTTAATTTTTCAATTACCTATTTGGACCTACTCTTAAGACCCGATAAATGTCAAATTGGTTGCCAATAAATTTATAACTCCAAGACTAGGTTGATGGCAGAATTTTGGCTCTTTTATCTGCATGAAAGTTGTTTTTTTTTTAATTCGGTGCTTTTGAGCATACTACCTTATTTTATGATTGTTTTCATTCCATTCAATTGGTTCTAATTGATTGGCTTCTAAAGACAGTTGATGAACTCAGATCTTTTCATGGAAGGAAAAGTGGAAATCAGGAGGTACAAGAGGGTGCAAGAATGAATCTCAGAGAGAAATATGGTTTTTGACTTGGAAGAGTTAAATACAGCTTTCCAGGGAAATAATGATGGATGCTTATCAATCTGGAAGAAGTGTTGTGGAGGGTTTTAAAATGACCCAAGTTAAGTGTTCATTGATAACGTTGCATATTTGTACAATGAAAATAGAGAATCTCATTTCTCATTGGAGAGGCATAATTAGCTGTAAGTTTCAGACTTCGAGTGTGGCACTGAATTTGTTACGGAAATGGTGAATGAATCATATTTTGGATTGTTTACAGCAAGGATATAGGAGTTGCCTCTGAATTTTTGAAATTAATGATATCAGAAAAAATTTGAATCAAGTCATGCACTCGTGTTTGCAGTCCATCTGTTATAAATTTACCTCAATTTTCAGCAATTTTAGGAACTATTTAACATCTTGAACGAGTGATAGAATTGTTTGGAGATGGGATACTTCAGAATAGTCCTCTGTTGCTTCCTTCTCAAACTCCAATTTTCATCAGAAGCCTTTATTCTTATTCTAAATCTTTTCAATCCAATGTAGTATAATATAGTTGAATTCTTGAGAATAGAATCCCCTCATGGCAGATTTCAGGGAAGAAGAGATGGAAATTGATCTTATGGATTCTCTAATGATCCTTATGACTGACCGGCCACATTACCATTGAAACATCTTTTGCTAAGCAAGTCTCAAGGTGAATTTTTATGATTTGGACAAAAAGTATTACCCTTAAGGTCGCTATCTTGGATGCTTGGGTGAAGAGGATAGATAAATGGAGGTGTTGCTGGATTATGAGAGCTGCTGGTGAATATAGAAGAAAGTAATGAGAGAAGTTTTGAGAAATCACTAGTCTTGCATATACTCTAGAAACTTCCATTAGTCAGTCCAGGGAGAATTATTATTCCTAACAGTCATCCAGTGGCTATCCTATCTGTGTAATCTCTTTTTTGCTTTCATCATCTATTTCATTATTTTGGTGTTATGATCTCAATATGCACCATGATTTGTGCCATTGGCAAAAGCTTTTTTCTGCACTAGATCTAGAGATAGTAACAATGGTATACAGCTCATGTAGATAATATACCTAAAGCATACTCAATCACTTCACATTCTGCCTTTTTAATTCTTTAAAGTTTTAAAGTAATATACCCAAATGTTGCCTAGATATATTTTGTCCCAGGTCAATTTATTGGTTTCATCCAGAACATAACTGACGTATTCTTTTATGTGGCAGCTCCTTTCTCTCAGTGGAATATTGACCATCTTCTTCTGTGGAATCATCATGTCACACTACACATGGCATAATGTTACTGAACGGTCAAGAATAACAACTAGGTAAAGGATGTTCTCAATTTGAACATAGTCTTCATTATGTTAAATTGGTTACATGTTCCCTTAATCCAGATTTGGCATGAGAAAACTAGTGATTACTTACAAATGAGATAGTATATAGCATAGTTTCAAATAGCGATGAGTATGATGCTTACTGACTGGTATTTATGATCCAACAAAGGTTCAGTATCGTTAGGTAACTTCTTTATCAATTTTTGGATTGCTACCGGGTAGTGTAGGTTGTCTTCCACCTGTTATATTGGTACCATACCGGTCATCCACCTAAATGATGTTGGACGTTGATTTAAATCCTTGGTATGTAGTATATGTCTGATCAATATAAGCTAGAGAGAATAAGTTGTTATTTAGTACTGCTTTATTAGTTGATCAAACTTATTTTATAGAATTCTTTGTTGAATGTGATAAGACTGTAAAACAATGCTTGCAGTTTAGAAATCTAACTCAGAATTAAATTATATGCAACACATGGGATGTACATTAAGATTTCAACTGAATCATCATTTGAAGCACCAGAATTAAAACTTCAATCTTCTATGCAAGGTGTTAAACCTATTTTTTCTGGTCTTGATGGTTCTCTAAAATAGGGCAATGAAAAGATTTATATGTTCAAATCAAAGAATATTTGGATGATGAAACATACTGTTAAAAGTGAAGCATAAAATCTCCATGACACTTAGATCAGAAGACATTGATCAAAAGCTACAGGTCCAATATGACAAAGCTTTGGAAGTTTCAAGAGGTATCTATCTGATTTCACAAGACAAAGCGAAGGTCCACATGGACTACCAATATGTAGAACACATAATTGCAGTAAGCTGCACAAAGGCTGTACATTTGACAAATATGGTTTTCGATGGATAAGAAGTGATCCAGAGTATATTAAAAGCACACGATTAGAGGATGTTGTCAGTTATTAGATCTTATTCTTATGTGGCTTGTCAGGTGTTACAGGATAGATTGGATCCAATCGGAATCCCTCTCAAGTCAATCAAGCTAACCAGCCTCAAAAGAAAGAAGCCGTGAGGACTTCTTAATTTCAACATGTGTTTACAGCTCTTTAGATGATTGGTGTGGTAGGTCACAATCCAATCGCATTGATTACTAATCCATTAACTTGATAGGACTGAATCATTTGATCCAAAATGCTTGGACTTAAATCAATAGTATTAAGCATATCTAGTCTTATAAATCAACTCGATTCTCCTTCCACTTCAAATATAAAACCAAACTGAGGTGTTACAATCTCTCTTTCTAAAGGTTCTTAAACTTAGCCCATAACTAAGCCTTAGTATACTATACATGAGGCTCTTGCTCAGTGGCAGTTCCATATTATGATGTATCTCTAGCCTTTTATCCATGATACGCCTTACCTATTTGAGTCTCATAGTGATCTTAATTTCAGATTCGGAACCCAAACTTGTGCTAGCCTGGATCAAATCATACCGGGCAGTATAGCGAACCTTCCTATCACTATGCCTAATACTAGATCTACTCTGTTATATTTGTCATGACCAGATCCATCTTAATAAGATAGTTGACTCATTAACTTAATAGGTCTGCAACTATATAGCCAAAAATCTCCTTTTACTTTCAATGTGGAACTAGACAGGAGTGTTGCATGGAAAGACTTACAGATAAAATCTGTCCTAATCAAGAAGGGAAGAGGGATCAAACAGTTCTGCTTTAAAACTTGCAGTCTAGACAAAATGTATAGGCAACCCACATGGACATTTGTACAGTCTGCATAGATACGTTTGTTGGCTCTGCCTTTGGTTATGGTTAAAGGAAAACCTCCAAATAAGAAGATAACAGCATGGTTAATTGAGAATTATTCGGACATTATTATCTAAGCATATTATTTTATTAACTAATAGAGATTCATGAACATGTTTCTATTGGTAACATGATTAGGAGTTTGGGACATTAATAGCACTATAAAAATATTGTGTTTTCTCTTGTTCTTCCTTGAGGGGTCTATTCACCTCAAATTGAAGGATTCCACAATAGGAGGGTCATATCCTATCATTTGGTATTAGCTTGAGGTAAATAAGCAACTTCCCACATTTCTTTACGTTCACAAACAAACTTATCAATAATCTGTTTATCATGAGACCATGCAACTCTTTGTAACATCTTTATTTATACTTGCAGAATGATATGCATTTTCTTTGCCTTCTGCATATTTATTTTACACATGCATCTCCCATGAAAAGGTCATTAGAAATATAATTATTTCTGCATCATATCCATTTTTAAGCTTTTTTTGGGCTGCAAATACATGAAACCTAAGTTCTGTTTTTGTTATGCTGACACAGGCATGCATTTGCAGCAATGTCATTCATTTCAGAAACTTTCATATTTCTCTATGTCGGTATGGATGCTTTGGACATTGACAAGTGGAAAAGAAGTGATGCTAGGTAGGGAAATTACTGAAATGTGTTCCAATAGTACTAGTTTATACTGCTTCTCATAATAAAATATATCTAATGTTTGAATAATACATTTTGTTTCAAATTTTTTGGATATAAACATTAAGAAGCTGTCATCTCTTTCTTTTTCTCTTCCTCTCATGTGCCCTCTTTCCCTTCCCTCTTCCACCGTCTCCTCCTCCCCACCGCATCCCGCCACCACCGCCTTTGCCTCAGTAGTTTACTATCTCCTCCCGTCCAGGTCACCATTTCCTTCTGTGCTACCAATAGTCTACTCCTCTGCCTCTTCCT
This sequence comes from Musa itinerans, assembly GCA_001649415.1. Taxonomy (NCBI): domain Eukaryota; kingdom Viridiplantae; phylum Streptophyta; class Magnoliopsida; order Zingiberales; family Musaceae; genus Musa; species Musa itinerans. Next base: position 109,835 of record LVTN01000386.1, read on the forward strand.
CCTCCCCTCTTCTCTCCTTTCTCCCTGGTCCTGGTTGACCAAATATCAGCACCGAACCAAGATGGAGGCTTATGACCACATGCACTAATGCGGTGGCATATGTGGCTGCATAGCCTGTTTTTGGAACATCTTCGTGACCATTTATGCATTATGTCGTATAAAATTCAGTGACGTCCATATAAATGTCTGGGAAAATCTCATATTTGTCACACTTTTTTGCTCAGTGTAGGAACAACAGTTGCTGCTAGTGGAACGTTGTTTGCTTTGGTTATGGTTGGAAGAGCTATATTTGTCTTCTCATTAGCAAATTTTGCAAATTTTTTTAGACATGAATATGATGCTAAGATTGACCTTCGGCAGCAGGTATCTACCATTGCATTAATTTGAACACTTAACATGAATGTGATACTGTTCAAATGCTTTCTAATGTTAACTTTCATTCAGTTTGTAATATGGTGGGCTGGCTTAATGAGAGGTTCCGTCACCATTGCTTTATCATACAACCAGGTTTTCCCTTGATCACTATACTTTCTACATTCACTTGGTGATGGTTCCTTGAGTCATACCCTGCTTTTTTGGTTGTAGTTTTCGACAAGTTCATCCAAAGAGGGAGCATTCATGATAACTAATTCAATCGTTGTAGTGCTCTTCAGTAATGTGGTATGCCTGCAACATCACCATGCCATATAATTTCCATGATTCATTTATGAGAGTTTCTAATTTGATGTCTGATCAGTTTTATCTATTTTTAATTTTGGTCTTAGTTCAACAAAAGAAGTAATCCTCTACTTAGATTAGTCTATCATGCTTATACTGCCATAGTTATTGTAAAGTTAGCTAAATTATTATTTTTCCATCTTTTGTTGTCTAAATGGGACAAATTTAAGCATGAATAATATCAAAGCAGTTTGTGGGAGGACTGCAAGGTGTTCTACTTTGGGAAATAAAGGACCAAAGAAGAGGAAATAATACATGATAGTTCTTCTCACTCCTGAAACATTGACTAACTCTTCAGAGTTCAGATGATGAAATCAATTTAGGCCTTGTGTTGAAGAGATTTGACATATCAAAATCGCTATAGAACTACTGATCACTGTCAATTGAATAGAGATTCATACTCGAAACAAAAGACTGCTTGCATCTCCAATGATTCTTTGTTCCTTCTTTCTTACATAGTGGAGGCAATGAACTATGATAAGGTGTAACCATTAGTCTCTGATTTGTCTATTTAGTCAACAAATGACATCATTCTCTAAACACCAGTTGGTCAAATGATTAATGCTAGATTTACCAATTGAAGCTAACTTTTATATTTTGTATATATACGAGAAAATATGATAGGTTTCCTTGACAACTTTGATTATAAATCTTATGTTACTTTCTTTTAATAGAGAAATTGAACAAGCCTGCTAATTCTTTTTCATTGGGAAAATAACATGAACTACATAAGTGGATTTCTAAGGGGGAGATAAATAAAGTATAAAAAGAAGAAAATAGGTGCAAACAGAAGAGCAAATCAAGGAGAAAATGAATAAACCTACATCGGGAAGAGTACATACGAAGTGTTCTCTCTCGTTAGCAAGGGAGAACCCTGTCCATGATGTCTTCTTTGACTTTGGAAGTACTGCAGGTCCAATCGAGAACAATTCTGTTGCTGTGCTTCTTCTCATAGCTATAAAAATATTATCCAACCTAATTTTTGGCAGGTATAATCTTCTTCAATATCCAATAAATCCATATTATCTCATGTCTTGACATGGAAACACAAATGGATTAAAATTGAACATATAAAACTCTAATGTGAATAAACTCTTACAGTCCAATATTTTGATGAAATTTTTTGTTCGACATGCACACTTAAACTCCTTGTATTCCATAGTGGCATATCTTCTTTTTAAATTTCCTGAGGCTCTTCTTCTGAAATGCTTAGTATGAGCAGCTATGTAATTGAGCAGCTAATAAGCAAACAACTTTTTGTGAAAGAATCAATTTCTCTTAATAGTAGAATATATAATTAAGCATTGTTTCAAGCACGTCTGTTTACAAAGATAGACGTTGGCTTGTACTTGCATCGTAGGGGCAGCTTGTAAAAAGTATGAACAAGTTTTGCTTATACGTATATGTGGATCTAGATGTGGTAGTTGAAAGTTCTGAGAAATTATTTTCTCTAAGCATCATATTCAATAGCTAAAAAAAAAAAAATCATCTTCTGCAATATAGAAATGCTGACTTTTTTTTACTTTCCAACCACTTCTTATATCTTCTAGGTGCTATATTGATTGTTTGATGCTTTTCTGTTCTTGACTCCATGAGTTCATAGTCACACTGGACAATAATACGTAGAGATACCCTAAGAGTACTTTGTTTCTTCTTTGCTATCAATTTGAAGCTGACCATCTGAATAGGTTTTTGGATCAGTGACAAAGCCTTTAATCAAAGCTGCGCTGTGCCATAACTGGACTTCAACAAATGGCGAAGACGCTCACTTGTCGAGCCTGGAAGATATTAACATCCTATTTCCTGATAATTGCAGAACCAGCGGCAATGACACCAGCCATGCAAATCCCAGGAGCAGCCTTGGCATGCTTATAATGCATCCCACCTCGACCATTCACTACTTATGGAGAAGGTTTGATGACAGGCATATGAGACCTGTTTTTGGTGGGCGTGGTTTCGTCCCACTTCTTTCATCTTCCACCCTCGCTTCCCCAGAGGGGGCTGATGGTGTTTAAGTCCTCGTTCTTCTTCTTCACAGTTATTTTGTGATATTCTCAGAATAAAAAAAAAAACAAGTAGCTATTTACTTATATAAATTTGATTTGATAAAGCTCTCCTGGTAATAATAATACTTGCTAGTATAAGCATGTCGACATTTAGATTTAGTACTTCTGCAGCTGCTTTTGCTTTTGTCAGAAAACTTGGAAGGAAGAATGTTTCTTGTACAGTGATATGTATAATATCGATTTAATATTTTGAGTAATGCGTGATGTACTATGTCAAGTGAACAGTATGCATGCGTGTGAAAGGAATCTCCCGAGAATCGATTCCTGTGCTGACCAAACCTCTTATTCCTGAGACAAAACATAAAATAAGGTACAAGCAAGCGTACTTTGAGGAATCGCTTGATCAATCATGTATGTCATCTCTTACCCTCTATTCTCGTTAGTGTCACTGAGGTCTCAAATTGAGGCTCAAATAAGTCCTCGCTTGTAATCTATGGTGTACCCATCGCGCTCCCATGATCAAGCACGTGAGAGGATGCAGGATCCATCGATGGTGACCGATGACCCGTGACAGGTGACACTGCGACGAGACCAATTCCGAAGTGCACGAATCAAAAGCCTGTCGGCATCATTGAATATAGATACGTGCAGAATCCACATGTAGTCCAATGGCGACAGGTTACGTGGCCACACGAGGGATTAAATGTGGCCTTAGCCAGGCGGATTACCAGCGTCGCCCGCAGTTTTTCCCATGGGTCCCGCTGCGGGACCCCACGGCGATAGGTCCGGATGCACGTGGATAAGCACCCTCGACCGGCGTGCACTTGTCTACGTGCATGGAGGGGGAGTCGTACGAGTCTATCCCTACACGTAAGGAGGTGAGACAAAAGGGTTTGGGTTTGGACTCATTTGGAACGGCGGGGAGCCGGAGAGCCATGGGGGTGACGACGAATGCCGTCTCCTCTTAACTCTCACACACTCCATTTCCCCGGGGAGGTCGTATCTCCTCCACTCACCATCTCTATAAATAGGGTTCCCTCCCCCGGGAGGTCGTATCTCCTCCACTCACCGTCTCTATAAACAGGGATCCCTCCCCGGGGAGCCACTCATCTTGTTCTGTTCCTAAGCTCTGGTGAGCTGCTACCGATGGCTCCTGCTAATCTGCGTAATCAGAGGGTGTTCACCTTCGGCAAGGGGAAGAGTGAAGGCAACAAGAACATGAAGTCTTTGGTGAGTATCTGTGTGTTAGGTTTGTATCTGCGTGACGCATGCGATGATGGGTGGGTGGTGCAGTTGGGCGGGAAAGGAGCGAACCTGGCCGAGATGGCGAGCATCGGGCTGTCGGTGCCACCGGGGCTGACGGTGTCGACGGAGGCGTGCCAGGAGTACCAGGAGTGCGGCCACAAGCTGCCGCCCGGCCTCTGGGAGGAGATACTGGACGCCCTGGCTGCAGTGGAGGCGGACATGGGGGCTCGTCTCGGCGATCCAGCGCGGCCGCTCCTCGTCTCCGTTCGCTCCGGCGCCGCGGTAATCACGAAGCCATCGCATGAACTGGTGTCGTATGTAGCGTAGAGGGTGGCGGTAGTTGACGGTGGCAATGCGTTGGGTGCAGGTGTCGATGCCTGGGATGATGGACACGGTCCTCAACCTGGGCCTCAACGACGAGGTGGTGGCGGGGCTAGCGATCAAGAGCGGCGACCGGTTCGCCTACGACTCCTACCGCCGCTTCTTGGACATGTTTGGGAATGTGGTCTCTCTCTCTCTCTCTCTCTCTCTCTCTCTCTCTCTCTCTCTATGGAGCACACTGTTTATTGCTTAGCTTTATTAGTGTTTAGAAAGCTTAATTTTGCAGAATATATTTCTTATGTTGTTCATCAAAACGTAAATATTATGGTAAAAATGTTATGTTTATCTGATGATTCACTCAGTTTGGATTTGTAAGGAAGAAAGATATGGATAAGAATGACGACGCTCGAAGCCAACGTGTACTTGAAGCTACACGTCGTCGTCGTCCATGTGAGGTCAAACACCACGTCACGACCGTTCCTCCTTACGTTGATACGGTCCATCCTCCCCATGTCGCACATTATCGGATCTCATCACTCGGTTCCGACCCGAACCCGTTTATCCTGATTTGGACCATTCCTAAATATCTATCAGCGAATAATTTCAAGATATATATCGGACCCATGTAAACATGATTTGGATCCGAACCCTTTTTGCACGCATGACATGCACGCGTTTGGTGCCGTGTTTGGAGCGGAAACGGTAACTGCGATGTGGACGGATGTAGACGGAAGTGGCTCGTCCATATCCGTTTCGCAAACGGCCAATTAAGATTGACTCGAGCCCAGTCTAAGCAATAATTTAGGATTGGGTTCGATCAAGCTCGTCCCAAATTGAGACCGATATATGATTTGGTTTTTGTAGGTGATGGGGATCGCACACTCGCTGTTTGAAGAAAAGCTGGAAGCCCTGAAGAAGGCAAAAGGTGCGAAGCAGGACACCGACCTCAGCGCCGCGGACCTCCGGGAACTGGTGGCCCAGTACAAGAACGTGTACGTCGAGGCGAAAGGCGAGCGGTTCCCTACAGGTAGAACCGAGCTCCCACCTCCGATCTTCTTCTTAGACTTCGGTTTGCCGCGCGGGTCTCGGTTTCGAACACCTTGGTGCGTGCCATCTTGAGAGATTGCGCCGTTTGCAGATCCGAAGAGGCAGTTGTACCTGGCGGTGATCGCCGTCTTCGATTCGTGGGACAGCTCGAGGGCGAAGAAGTACCGGAGCATCAACCAGATCACGGGGCTCAAGGGGACGGCGGTGAATGTGCAGTGCATGGTGTTTGGGAACATGGGGAACACCTCGGGGACTGGGGTGCTCTTCACGCGGAACCCCAGCACGGGCGAGAAGAAGCTCTACGGGGAGTTCCTCGTCAATGCTCAGGTGCTGACCATTGGGTTGTTTATTACATGTATCACTTGTTATTCTTCATGTGCATGGCCTACTACTACAAAAGCACATATATGATTTTTAAGGATTAGAACAAAAAATCTGGTGAGTTTAATTAACTAAATAAATCCGAGTCATGGATAGGACAAGTCTTCATGAACAATTTAAAGCGATGCCGTATCATCTGCTATACAATTTAAGCGAAGTTCTGGAATTTTCAAGTATAATGGCAAGTAGTGAAGTTAGTCGTTAATAAGTCTAACATGGGGTCTGAGGCCATTCTTGAACTTGATATCATCTTAATAGAGAAAACGAGCCAGAATGTTGCCTGAAGCATTTATATAGTGTGCAAAGTTAATTGATGTATGTGTGGAAATGTTGCATTTAATTGAGTTTTTCGTACTTCTTGACAAATCACTTAGAATAGTGACAGCTCATGCCATTTTCTTTTCAGGGTGAGGATGTTGTTGCCGGAATCAGAACTCCACAGGATCTGGACACTATGAAGCAATGCGTGCCAGACGCTTATGATGAGCTTGTGGAGAATTGTGAAATTCTAGAGCGGCATTACAAAGACATGATGGTTAGATTCTTTGTTCACGGTCACTTTTAAATTAGCATGATGTTTCCCCTTAAACATGATATAGACATTCGAATAAGAATGTAGACAATATATGTCACTTTTAAGATGTTTTTAAGCTTCACAAGTCTCACGATCATGGTCTGGTAGGAGATAAATGAATTATCTTAGAGAAAGAATGCTTCTTCACGATCAATTTGTTGTACTGCTGATTATCTGTGTTGCTTTTACTACACTGTTGCAGGATATAGAGTTTACTGTTCAGGAAAATAGGCTTTGGATGCTGCAGTGCCGAGCAGGAAAGCGCACTGGAAATGGTGCAGTGAAGATTGCAGTTGACATGGTCAAAGAAGGTCTTGTTGATATTCATTCTGCTATTAAGATGGTGGAGCCAGGTCATGTGGACCAACTTCTTCATCCACAGGTATACCAATTGCTCCAAGGTTAAAACTGATTAATTCTGGTTGATTAAACCATTAACATACTCGAGAGGGTCGAGATCTCCATTTCGGTGTTCATCAGACCAGCCTTTACAATGCCAAAATACCAACATAAGGATGGTACCTAGATCATTGTATCATTGCTGAGCACAGAAAAGTTGTTGTGCATGGTAACTAACACATGTATGATTATATAGTGCTTAAAAACTCTAGTAATATACATTTGTGTGCTGCTTCATGTGTAAAGATATGCATGTTCACAAAGATAATAGGATACATAGGTATATGCAACTGTATGACATGTTGTAATTTGGATATTCAAAAACATGTAAAATAAGCACCAAAACTTGTAGGTAAATTCTAACGTATGCATGTACACAAACAAAGACATGCATGTGTATCAATATTTTAAGAAATATGGATTTGATTAATTTTTTTAACTAGTTGCAATGTGAGAGTTTTTATAAAAATGATTTTATTGAAGCATAAACGTTTATGGATATATTTCCTTATCATTTTCACTTTTTACCTGGCTTTTCATTGGGATACTAGAAACCAACCAAAAATGTGTACTCTGTGTGGTCAAACATGTGGAAGGATATAAGGATGTCTTCTTCCTGCTGGCCTCTAACTTTATATATGTGCTATCGAAGTCAAGATTTCTTCGGCTGAATTTTATTTTATTTTCTTGTTTGGACTAGTTTGAAAATCCATCTGCATACAAGGACAAAGTGATTGCGACAGGCTTGCCTGCATCACCAGGAGCCGCAGTTGGTCAAGTTGTCTTCACTGCTGATGATGCTGAAGCTTGGCATGCTCAGGGCAAGGCTGTTATTCTGGTAACTTCTTTTACTTGTTGCATAATATTGAAATAATGCCCAGATCTTCTTAAGACAGCTCTTATTTCTTGACATTTATGGGAAAGACATACTGAAGCTTCTTTGAGTTTATGGATGATCCAATTGAACTGTTAAGCAGAGGCACCTTATGGTTACTAGGTTGTTGATCATGGACCGCCTTCTGAAATTCTTGGCTTTTACATAGATTCAATCTCAACTATGTTTGTGTCTTATTTGATCTTCACCATTTACCTTTTAGCTTATGAAATATGTTTTAAGCTTTTAAAGATCATATTGTCTTCGGTCTTGACCTGTAGACGATAATGAATCCAAGCCATTATTCAATAGTGTTATGATCAATGATGATACGGTTATTTTTTTATATTTGCTACTTCTAGCTTCCTAAGCAGATTGCAGCCTTTCTCAGAAAAATCATGTTTCTCTTCTAGTATCTACTTAGCAAAGTCATTACCCATTATTACCCACTTTTAATGGTGATACAGGTACGAGAGCTTTGTAATCTCTCTCACTTTCTATGTATGAAATTACAATAACATGTTCCAGGCTCAAGTTCTTTTGTATCTGGAGGCTTGTACTTGATTGAGTAATATGCACATTATATCGCATTTTACTAAACCAATTGTTCAAATGTTTTTAATCAATTTATTTATAAAGATCATACTCAATTCATGTAAGTTTCTTATCTTTGTCACGTATGTCAAGTCATTTGAACCTTTACCTCTATATCATTATCGCTATATCCTTCCTTTCATCAGTAGATTGCTACTCTTTTGAAAGATCAATAAATTACTACTTTTACATGATCATCCATTCATTCTTATTCCATTAGATATTGATGATGGCTACAGTGCAGATTATTTTAACCTTGTCATTCTCTAGTTTCTTTGACATGCCATTACTCTTTCTGTGAGTGAAGGTGAGGACAGAGACTAGCCCAGAGGATATTGGTGGCATGCATGCCGCTGAAGGAATTCTGACAGCTAGAGGTGGTATGACTTCCCATGCAGCTGTTGTAGCACGTGGGTGGGGAAAATCCTGTGTTTCTGGCTGCTCTGATATTCGTGTAAATGATGCAGATAAGGTGAGTTAGTCCTCAACAGTGGTATGTAAGGTGTATGCCATATACACAAAACAGTTCTTGGTCATGATTAAACTTCCAAAACCTGGAAGGTTTTGCAGAGTAACAATTTGACTCAAATCAACCATCATTAGTTCCTTGGTGGCTTCCAGGATTAAGCTTCACTAGCAGCCACAGTGGACAATTTCTCTTTGTCATAATAAGATCTAATATTGTGAATAGAAGAAAATGTGGATCATCATTATTGTTAAATAGCTTTTTGTTGTCGATTTTATGACTTCTAGGTGGTGGTTATTGGAGACAAAGTGATACATGAAGGTGACTGGCTATCCCTCAATGGATCAACTGGAGAGGTACTTACAGGGAAGCAACCACTTTCTCCACCAGCTCTGAGTGGTGACTTGGGAACCTTCATGTCATGGGTTGATGAGATACGGCAACTTAAGGTATCATTCAATGTCAAGACAAACTAATATTATTGGTGCTCAACTGAATGTTTAAAAAACAATTTAAGATTGTTCTATTGGTCAGAAGCCTTTTTCTTTCAAGATTTACCTTTCACTTTGCCCGATCATTCCTTTTGAGTCAACTTGCATGTACATGGCATTCATGTTCAAAACTGACAGGCTCCGTCCATGATGAGAATAGAAATAATTATTGAGTCAAATTGTGGCAACAGCTGCTTCATGATTTCATTATATTTCAAATGATTATTTCACTCGAGAGTCTAATAATGTTATCTAATGACCATTCTAGGTCATGGCAAATGCAGATACGCCTGATGATGCTCTGACAGCAAGAAATAATGGTGCAGAAGGGATTGGACTCTGTAGGACAGAGCACATGGTTAGTTTACTCAATCCCCTTCTTCTTTTTTTTTTTTTTTTGAGATGTCATAGGCAATCCACTTTTTTTTTTTTTTTTTTTTTTGAGATGTCATAGGCAATTCATCTCAGACATGATGAAAATGTTAAAGCTAAATGAGATCTGCAATTACCTTATTGATCACATGGATATTTTAGGCTGTTATTTATGTGGTTTGATGTTCGACTTGAAATTACATCATTCTTGTTCTGACTTGGAGGTGAACAGAATAAATCCAAGAACAGACTTGAGTGATTAATACTGTAACTATAAAGTTGGAAGCATTACTGAATCTTGACAGTATAGAACTTATGAGTATACGTTTTACCTTCTTTTTTGTATTTGACATCCAAATGTTGGTCAGTTCTTTGCTTCAGAGGAAAGGATAAAGGCTGTCAGACAAATGATAATGGCAGCAAATCTTGAACAGAGACAACGAGCATTAAATCTCCTCTTGCCCTATCAGAGAACAGACTTTGAAGGAATCTTTCATGCCATGGATGGTAGGTTTTTCTTATCAAGCAAGTCTCTTTGACATTGAAGGATCAAATAATATCTAATAGATGTTAATTGCACATCCTATATAACATCCTTCTTGCCCTCTTTTGTTTTTTTTTTTTTTTCTTGCCCTCTTTAGTTACATACTTAGTTCTGTTAGAGACTTGGAAAGGTATGCAATTTCGTACCGTACCGGAGTTTCGACGTTCGCTCGGTACGGTACGAAACTGTATACTGAGCGGTATACCGTTCGGTATACCGCTCGGTATATATATATATATAATTCGACGACGTCGCCTCTCTCTTCTCCTAAGCGAGACGACGTCGCCTCGTTTATATATATATATATATATAAGATTATATATATATTTATATATATATATATAAATATTTATATATAAACTTTTTTTATAAAAGGTGATGTCGCATCGCCTTGGCGACGTCGTTGAAAATGGTGACGTCGCATCGCCTTTTCCTTCTCCCACGCGGGGCGACGTCGACTCGTATATATATATATATATATATATATATTCCGTTCTGTCCAGTAACGGGCAGTTCGTGTACCGGTCAACTAACGGACCGGTACATACCGCTCATACCGAGCGGTATTATTCAAAATTACATACCTTGCATTGAAGCATATATACAAGGCTGAATTTAGCTTTTATACCGGAACTAAATATGGTGCACAGCCTGGACCATTAAATTCTCAAGTTTCTGATTGCCTTCATGAGATGTGTTGACTTGATATCCTTTTGAAAAAAAATTTAACTCCGTCATAGAAAGCTTCATAATTTTTGTTTATTAATGGAGATAATCATGTTCTTGTTTGTAATGACATTAAATTCATGTATTTATCAAAGTTTGTTCACTCCTTTATTAATGTTATTAACTAAGTATACAGTGCACGTTTTAATTTTCTTTTTCAGGGTTTTTGTGGGGACTGTGAGTGAGTACCTGGTGAAGCATGTAGATTGCCCGGTGGTTACCATTAAAAGGAAGGCTGACGAGGCTCCTCATGATCCAATTGATGATTAGTGTTCAAAAACCGTGTAATATTGCTGGAAATGCACATTTCTCGGAACAAAACCAAGTTGAGATTTTTATGGATGTGTCACATCTTTATTTTGTATGATAAAACAGAAAACTATATGTTATGTTTAAGTTATGCTCATGGACATGACTGCTTCAAAATAATGTATCAAGAATTGTTTTCCCAGTGGTTCGGCGGCTATCTGGATGTTTTGATCGTGGCATTTTTTTTCTCGCAAGTTCCTAACGGGTTGCTTTTGCTTTCTTTTATTTGAGCAGTGTCCTTATCAGCCCTCTGGTTGATATTTGAAAATTTCTTTTTGATGAATTTTTAGAAAAAGTTTTTGACTATGGCTTTTTCTTACATAGTGTTTTTATTTTGAAAAATATTCAAATAGCGTGGGCTATTTTATCTATCTAATTTTGAACAGTTAAGCTTAAATTTATTTTTCAAAACAATGGGTTGCATCGTCCGTTCAGTAAAATCTTACTAGTCAACTCAGGTTAAAATGATTTATGCTGGTTTAATATTTTTTTTAAAAAAATTTATGCTGGTTTAATTTTTTTTTATTAAGAAAATCTACAAAGTGATTGTTATCTGCACGGTGTTGTTCTGATAAGTTATTTTTTTTATTCTTTTTATTTGTCTCCTCTTGTCTTTCATACATGGATGCGTGGGTTGATGTTCATTGTCTTCTTTGTTCTTTGTGTGTTTTTTCATTTCTTCTTGTATCAAGAACACAGAACATCACTTAACTATATTGTTGTCTTTAGCATACATAAATACATATACATATATACATATATGTATACATATATATACATATATATATATATTTATATATACATATGTATATGTATATATGTATATGTATATATGTATATATATGTATATATATATATATGTACATATATATGTATATATGTACATATATGTATATATATATGTATATATATGTACATATTATATTATTTATTATTTTACCATTTTATATATATATATATATATATATATATATTTATTTATTTATATATATATATTTATATTTATATAAAAATATTCTTATATATAAGGCGACGTTGTGTCGCCTCGGCGACGTCGCCTTTTATAATATATATATATATATATATATTCGTTCCGCTCGGTAATGGACGGTCCGTGTACCGGTAAGCTGACGGACCGGTACGTACCGCTCGTACCAGGCGGTATTATTCGAAATTGCCTACCTTGCTTGGAATAACATATTGTAAGATTATGGCTTTTCCTAGATTTAGTGTATATCACTTTCACTTTTAATCCTAGTTTTGAGTTTTCTTATCAAAAGATGCCATCGAATGTGAGGAGAAGTACTAGAATATGCAATGATCTCATCTTTTAGAAATACTAACAGTTGTTTAAGCCCTCTTGAAAGGTTTGGTGTTTGATTTGTTCTGCATGGTGTAGGTTCTACAACCATTTGATTACTTACCAGTTACTGTTACAGTACATCTAGTTGGAGCCTTTATGTAATCTTTCATCGCTGCTATTGATTTGCAGGGTTTCCAGTGACTATACGGCTACTGGACCCTCCACTCCATGAGTTTCTGCCAGAGGGTAATCTTGAGGATATTGTTAGTGAACTGGCTTCGGAAACCGGTGCAAAAGAAGAAGAAATATTTTCAAGGGTGGAAAAGCTTTCTGAAGTAAATCCAATGCTCGGTTTCCGTGGTTGCAGGTTGGATTCAGTACTTGCATTGATTATGGTGGAATTGAAATAATGCAAGCTTGTGATGTAGTTCTGGTTGAATTTTGTTGGTAATATCTGTGTTATTTAATGATAGAATGCTTAACTAAAATTTGCTTTCTTTCATGTTCAGTGATAAAGAATTTTAAAACAAACCTTTTCTTATGAAGAGAAGGATACTTTTTTAGTAATGATGTTGATTATTCTTATGAATAACTCTAATGGTGAACTAACAAAAAACTTGCATTAGGCTTGGCATATCATATCCAGAGTTGACTGAGATGCAAACTCGTGCTATATTTGAAGCTGCTATTTCTATGAGCAAACAGGGTGTCAGTGTTTTTCCAGAGATAATGGTACCTCTTATAGGGACACCTCAGGTATGAACCTTTCCATATATTATTGCCATTCTCATTATTCAAGCTAAGAAGAAACCATTCTGCATGTCCAATTTGGTCATTGTCAAACTCATTTGTAAGCTGCTATGGGTAGTTGTCAGTAGAAAACAATGAAGAAAGATAAGGAGAATAAATTATGTTATCAACTTGCTATATAACTGATTATTTTTTGGAGAATATACCTTAATATCAACTTGCTAAAGAGTGCTTAAGAAATTAATGCTATTCAATCTTTTCAAAGTTGCTGTTTGTTCTTTTTCTTTTGCCACCCTTGTTTAAAGATCTTAAGAAACCGCTGGATAAATTTTGAGTTATTTTCTGAACATGATGCCCCCTGTAGAAAAAGTCTTTGATCTTACAAAGTTGCTAGAGAACTTTCTTTTTGTGAAAAAAGGCCACATCATACAATTTTTGCATCATATTTAAATTTGTAGAGTATGCGAAAATTTTGTTATTATGGTGAGATTTGCAAAGAAAAAAAAAATACAGTCAATTCTGCATCTCCTGACCATTGGCTTTTGAGTGTCAGGAATTAGAGCATCAAGTGAGTCTAATACGGAAGATAGCTGAGCAAGTCTTCTCCGAGATGGGAGCCTCCATAACCTACAAGGTTGGAACCATGATTGAGGTTCCCAGGGCTGCCCTTATTGCAGACGAGGTAAAAGTGCACTCGAAGCTGTCTTCCTGATGAGGTTAATCAGTTTTTATAAGTTTGCAACTACACTACTATGATTAGTTCACAGATTTTCCAATGAATATGTCATGCCCCTGGTGAGACATTTTGTTAGTAGAGTTAAGTCTGCAACAGATAGACGAGAACACTGATAAGCAAGCTGTTTGTTATAATTCTAACTTACAGGGGTTGCTTTTTCAAGTTACCTCTAAAGATAACATGAGCACCTCCAAATCTAGTTATGATTGCTTAGGCTGACTGTATTAAATTTCATGTTGGCAGATTGCTGAACAGGCAGAGTTCTTCTCTTTTGGAACAAATGATCTTACACAAATGACATTTGGTTATAGTAGGGATGATGTTGGCAAGTTTCTGCCAATCTACTTATCCAAGGGCATCCTCCAAAGTGATCCATTTGAGGTAAAAATTTTTGCAAGAGTCTCAATACAAGGTTTTTGTCTAAACACAGCTAAAAATATTATTGTTTTCCACAAGATTGTAAAATGTTTTGATACCTTAAGCTAAAGCAAAGAAGTGCCACTTTTACTCTGAACCTTGAGCAGGATAAAAGAAATGCAGTCAAGTGGTAAGATAAATCTTTAAATAGTCCTCCCATGTGATAGTTCTTTACCATAGTGAAAAAACCGAAACACGACTTGGCAAGATAACTAGGAAATTTCAAAGCATTCTCGATGTTCTCATACGCCTAGTGAATGCACTTCTTGACTTCAACTGGATATCTCCAATTCTTTGATAGTCTTGGGTCCAAAATATTTTCGAAAATCAGATGACTTTTCCTTTTTCAAGAATATGCTGGTTACTTATGTTGATTATTATAAATTCATGGAAATTTCTGTTTATGGGAGGCTAAAATTTTCATGTGTGGAATCAGGTTCTTGATCAGAAAGGGGTAGGGCAGCTCATTAAGGTTGCTGTAGAGAGAGGCCGTAGAGCTAGGCCTGATTTAAAGGTGAGAAGCATCAAGTGTGCTTGTCGTATGGTTTGCTAGCTATGAAGGTGTAGATAGTGCTGCAGTAGCAATTTTTCTGAGAGGGAGAACTCTTACAAGGAAGTGCTGTTTGATTCTGTCAACAGTTAGGAATATGTGGCGAACATGGTGGAGAGCCATCTTCTGTTGCTTTCTTTGCGCAGGCTGGACTGGACTACGTCTCATGTTCTCCATTCAGGTTCTGCAACATTATTAGTTTCACAATTGACAGTGTCTAAACTTAGTTTCAGCAAAACACCTACAGCATATACATCATAAGATTTTGTGCTTTAAGATCCTGTAGTCACATAATATAGGTTTTTGCATCATCCGGATTCTTGCAACCGATATAGGTTTCTAGCTTTCTAGCTGGATGTCTGGTGCATCCGGTTCTCACTGTACAGTTCAGTTCATCTTGTGATTCTCCATGCAGGGTCCCAATTGCAAGGCTTGCAGCAGCTCAGGTGGCAGTATGACAGGGTTCAAGATATGCACAAGGAACCTGAACATCTGGACATGTAATCCAAATGCTGAATGTGTACTGCATTGTTCAGTACTAATTGCTTCCATATCTTGAATCTAGTTACTGATGGGAGCAATCAGCTTAAAAGCAGTATCCAGGTAGTGTTATGTTGTGTTGTGGTGTCATCTAGGAAGCAGTGATGCATGGCAGTGGTGAGAACTACTGCCTTTATCCCCTCTGTTGTAGTTCAAGAAGCACTTCTTGGAGAAAATAAAAAGCATGGAAATTAATGTTCCACAAATATTGCCTGATGTGCTGTGAAGTTGGTCGTTATACTTGTCTCTTTGATGTGGTGTTTTGGTGCTGGTGAACTCTAACTGTTGCAACCTTTGAAACTTCATAACCTGAAAGTTTCACCATCTGATGACCTTTTACTTTGGATGAAACATTACTATCTTTGATGGGCAGAGATAAACGTGGATTGATGAGGCTTCATACATTTACGATCTCTTGCCCTCACCGCGATCGCCCTCAATCCAAATCACGCCGTGGTGATCCGCAGACTCGGCCGCGCCAAGCAGAAGGTCGAATCAGCCACCCGCGGTCGCTCCGCGATTGGGCCGGCGCGGTGGTTTGGGTCGCGGCGTTCGACGCCGCCATGTTCTCGATGGCGCTGGCCGTGCTGTCATGGACTTAACTAGTTTTGCCTAAGTCGTGCGGCACCCTTGCGTGTCCGTCCGCAAAGGTCAGCCTCCCTGAAACCTCCCATGGTCCCTTAGGACCTACAAAAGAGAAAACGGATTAGAGAAAGCGCCTCACTCGGGATCCATAAGCAAATATCTCTGAAAACACTTCATAGCTAATGCAAATTACAAACAGACTTTACAAGCTCAGAACAGTTGCACAACAAAGGGTCCAAATGGTCCACTACAGACCGAATATCTCTCACAAGTGTCCACATGACACGACCTTTATTTACAAGCCTAAAATGGGGTTGTTGCGCCTTCGACCGTCCCTCTACATGCTGTGCAAAGCATGAACATATGAAAAGACACGGACATACATAAGCATTTCATCAAACATCCAGTTTAGAAGTTTGTCCGTGACAGTGCAGTGCGGGTCGACCGATTGCAGACCTAAGGGTATATTGAAGCAGCGGAGCGTGGCAAGAAGGGCTAATCTGAGCGTGTCCATCAACCTCCCTGATAACGAAATCTTCGAGAGGTGGGAGCTGATATAATTGGGCTGCAGAATGAATGTGAAGGCCGAGGCGGAGAAGGGGATGAAGCCACTGTCGGACTTGGCGGAGGGGCTGGGCATGGAGTTTGTGTTTGGGAATGCGATAGTGTGGAAAAAGTGGCTCATCAAGCAGTGGAAATCTCAGAAAATCTTCGATGATACTGACTTCAGGCAGGTTCTTTTTCTGCAGAACAGTCGAAGAACTCGTTTCATTCAGTGATTTGTTGCAGTTAAATTCTTGAAACTTTCAAGCTTGATGATGCTTAGTCATGTCTCCTTCATTAGTTTCTTGCATTTGAGTACTTGGTAGTTAAAACATGCTGTTCTTCTCTGTTTGATTGAATTCTAGCACAGCTAACAGGTGTTTTTACCCAGTTATTTTTGTTTCTGTTTAGTTCAAAATTCAAATAGCTTGATGATTGAGTGATCAAATATTTCTCCTGAGCTACTTGAAAGAAAAATTAGAGATGATTAGGGACACTTTATGTTGACATAAGATGGGAGTCTGGTTAACATTAGTGTAAGATTGACAAGAAAACCAATGCACAAAATGGAATTTAGCATGTTTCTTGTGCTGTTATAATGCATTACTCGTGTCGAATGGTTGAAGCACGAGTGTTGTTATCGCTGTCCTAGAGGATGTTGGTGACAAATTTTAGTAGATGGAAATCACATGAAGTAGTTCATTCAGAAATAGAAAGTTAAGCTGTTGTGTCATTATATCTTTTTCTTCACACAATTATTTTGTAAAACAATGCAGTTCTAGGTAAGAAAACCATGGATCTTTGAATTCGTTAACTTATCAACTCATGAGCAGGAAGGTGCTGAAAACCACGATCGATGTCCCAAAAGCAGGAGATTGAACCTCCATTGTACACATCTTGATCACCTTGATGAGAACTGGAGGCTGAAACAGATAAAACTCAATACTGTGTTCAAGTGATGGACCTCATATCTTAGCTGGAGGCCTGAACTCTCTTGATGAAGCAGACTACACTGCAGAAAGCCTTCTCTTCAACTCAAACTCGGGTATTAATGTCATGTACTATCATGAAGAGATTGGTAAGCCAACATCAAAAGCTGAGGTGAAGTACCTGAAGGGGAAGCAGTACTTGGATGCCAAGATCTTTGCAGGGGAATGTGAAGCTGTTGTTGTGGTCGCCAAGGGACAAGGCGATCTGATACTTCAATCTAAATTAAAAGAAACTGGTCCAGCAACTATGCTTAAAGCTTAATATAATCTTTGAAGGACTAATTTGATAGTCACGGATGGCACATTTTCTAAGCTTATTTTGTTTTGTACTTTAATTGTAGATGTGCAAGGGACCAGCAAATATGGAACCACAGTTGACCACATGCTGGCCTCACCAAACTCACCCTATTAATTTGTGCCTGGTCCTCATGGGGTGGTTTCATCCAAGGGGACTTTGGATCATCACATTGTGAAGGTTGACATATTTATAGCTGAGACTGATGGGAACGATAGCATTCATTCTGAAGATGGATCACTTCTCATCTAAAGGGATATGGTGAACTAATTTGAACTTTTCTTCTTTCTACGGGGGAGTTCTGATACACTACAGATAGACATGAGAATTTTTGGCTTATCTTTAGCAGCAGTAACTGAAGGGTGAGTAATTTCTCTTCCAGAACATTTGAATTCCTTTGCAATTCCTTTCATGTTGTTCTTGTTGTTAACTTCTGCTTAGCATCAAGTAGATTACTCCTTGCATGGTCTGGCAAAAGGAGATAGCATGAAGTTGGGAAACTTGCAAAGGAGATATATCGACTTTAACATCAGGCATGGAGACCATTTCTTGTTGGTATTGATTTTCTTTGTTCTTTGTACTGAGTCTTGTATTTGCCATGTTTCTCCAAATCTGTTTCTGCTGATGGAAAGGGGATTTCCCCAACCGCAGGATGAGAGCATCCCTGACTTTGTTCTTGAGGTTGCAGCTCTGTTCTTTGTTGATTCTGAGTAGCTTCTCAGTGAGCTAAGCAGGTACTTGTCAGTGATCAAATCTAGAATGCTGTGGTCCTGTTCCACTACACTTGACCTATTTTCGGATTTAATCTTTATTTTTCGGGTGCAATCAGAAGGTAACAAGGGAAATCCAAATCAGAAGAGAAAAGGTTAGATATCTACCTCATGGAAGTTATTATAACTACTGTTTTAACTGTTGATATAAAAAATTGCTATATGTTATCCTCTTGGATTTGGTGTTCTTATATGCTACCACTCTTGGAATTTATTGCTGTAAATGCAAAATGAATGTGTACACGCTAGACTGGATGAGTTATAAATCTAGCCATTCATTTCCTCTACAATTTATTATCATTGGTATCTCTCTTCCTCATTAATAACAAAATCATATATGTATATGTATATGTATATGTATATGTATATGTATATGTATATGTATATGTATATGTATATGTATATGTATATGTATATGTATATGTATATGTATATGTATATGTATATGTATATGTATATGTATATGTATATGTATATGTATATGTATATGTATATGTATATGTATATGTATATGTATATGTATATGTATATGTATATGTATATGTATATGTATATGTATATGTATATGTATATGTATATGTATATGTATATGTATATGTATATGTATATGTATATGTATATGTATATGTATATGTATATGTATATGTATATGTATATGTATATGTATATGTATATGTATATGTATATGTATATGTATATGTATATGTATATGTATATGTATATGTATATGTATATGTATATGTATATGTATATGTATATGTATATGTATATGTATATGTATATGTATATGTATATGTATATGTATATGTATATGTATATGTATATGTATATGTATATGTATATGTATATGTATATGTATATGTATATGTATATGTATATGTATATGTATATGTATATGTATATGTATATGTATATGTATATGTATATGTATATGTATATGTATATGTATATGTATATGTATATGTATATGTATATGTATATGTATATGTATATGTATATGTATATGTATATGTATATGTATATGTATATGTATATGTATATGTATATGTATATGTATATGTATATGTATATGTATATGTATATGTATATGTATATGTATATGTATATGTATATGTATATGTATATGTATATGTATATGTATATGTATATGTATATGTATATGTATATGTATATGTATATGTATATGTATATGTATATGTATATGTATATGTATATGTATATGTATATGTATATGTATATGTATATGTATATGTATATGTATATGTATATGTATATGTATATGTATATGTATATGTATATGTATATGTATATGTATATGTATATGTATATGTATATGTATATGTATATGTATATGTATATGTATATGTATATGTATATGTATATGTATATGTATATGTATATGTATATGTATATGTATATGTATATGTATATGTATATGTATATGTATATGTATATGTATATGTATATGTATATGTATATGTATATGTATATGTATATGTATATGTATATGTATATGTATATGTATATGTATATGTATATGTATATGTATATGTATATGTATATGTATATGTATATGTATATGTATATGTATATGTATATGTATATGTATATGTATATGTATATGTATATGTATATGTATATGTATATGTATATGTATATGTATATGTATATGTATATGTATATGTATTGCGTGTCCGTCCGCAAAGGTCAGCTTCCCCGAAACCTCTCATAGTCCCTTAGGACCTACAAAAGAGAAAACGGATTAGAGAAAGCGCCTCACTCGGGATCCACAAGCAAACATCTCCGAAAACACTTCATAGCTAATGCAAATTACAAACAGACTTTACAAGCTCCGAACAGTTGCACAACAAAGGGTCAAAATGGTCAACTACAGACCGAATATCTCTCACAAGTGTCCACATGACACGATCTTTATTTACAAGCCTAAAATGGGGCTGTTGCGCCTTCGACCGTCCCTCTACATGCTGTGCAAAGCATGAACATATGAAAAGACACGAACATACATAAACATTTCATCAAACATCCAGTTTAGAAGTTTGTCCGTGACAGTGCAGTGCGGGTCGACCGATTGCAGACCTAAGGGTATATTGAAGCAGCGGAGCGTGGCAAGAAGGGCTAATCTGAGCGTGTCCATCAACCTCCCTGATAACGAAATCTTCGAGAGGTGGGAGCTGATATAATTGGGCTGCAGAATGAATGTGAAGGCCGAGGCGGAGAAGGGGATGAAGCCACTGTCGGACTTGGCGGAGGGGCTGGGCATGGAGTTTGTGTTTGGGAATGCGATAGTGTGGAAAAAGTGGCTCATCAAGCAGTGGAAATCTCAGAAAATCTTCGATGATACTGACTTCAGGCAGGTTCTTTTTCTGCAGAACAGTCGAAGAACTCGTTTCATTCAGTGATTTGTTGCAGTTAAATTCTTGAAACTTTCAAGCTTGATGATGCTTAGTCATGTCTCCTTCATTAGTTTCTTGCATTTGAGTACTTGGTAGTTAAAACATGCTGTTCTTCTCTGTTTGATTGAATTCTAGCACAGCTAACAGGTGTTTTTACCCAGTTATTTTTGTTTCTGTTTAGTTCAAAATTCAAATAGCTTGATGATTGAGTGATCAAATATTTCTCCTGAGCTACTTGAAAGAAAAATTAGAGATGATTAGGGACACTTTATGTTGACATAAGATGGGAGTCTGGTTAACATTAGTGTAAGATTGACAAGAAAACCAATGCACAAAATGGAATTTAGCATGTTTCTTGTGCTGTTATAATGCATTACTCGTGTCGAATGGTTGAAGCACGAGTGTTGTTATCGCTGTCCTAGAGGATGTTGGTGACAAATTTTAGTAGATGGAAATCACATGAAGTAGTTCATTCAGAAATAGAAAGTTAAGCTGTTGTGTCATTATATCTTTTTCTTCACACAATTATTTTGTAAAACAATGCAGTTCTAGGTAAGAAAACCATGGATCTTTGAATTCGTTAACTTATCAACTCATGAGCAGGAAGGTGCTGAAAACCACGATCGATGTCCCAAAAGCAGGAGATTGAACCTCCATTGTACACATCTTGATCACCTTGATGAGAACTGGAGGCTGAAACAGATAAAACTCAATACTGTGTTCAAGTGATGGACCTCATATCTTAGCTGGAGGCCTGAACTCTCTTGATGAAGCAGACTACACTGCAGAAAGCCTTCTCTTCAACTCAAACTCGGGTATTAATGTCATGTACTATCATGAAGAGATTGGTAAGCCAACATCAAAAGCTGAGGTGAAGTACCTGAAGGGGAAGCAGTACTTGGATGCCAAGATCTTTGCAGGGGAATGTGAAGCTGTTGTTGTGGTCGCCAAGGGACAAGGCGATCTGATACTTCAATCTAAATTAAAAGAAACTGGTCCAGCAACTATGCTTAAAGCTTAATATAATCTTTGAAGGACTAATTTGATAGTCACGGATGGCACATTTTCTAAGCTTATTTTGTTTTGTACTTTAATTGTAGATGTGCAAGGGACCAGCAAATATGGAACCACAGTTGACCACATGCTGGCCTCACCAAACTCACCCTATTAATTTGTGCCTGGTCCTCATGGGGTGGTTTCATCCAAGGGGACTTTGGATCATCACATTGTGAAGGTTGACATATTTATAGCTGAGACTGATGGGAACGATAGCATTCATTCTGAAGATGGATCACTTCTCATCTAAAGGGATATGGTGAACTAATTTGAACTTTTCTTCTTTCTACGGGGGAGTTCTGATACACTACAGATAGACATGAGAATTTTTGGCTTATCTTTAGCAGCAGTAACTGAAGGGTGAGTAATTTCTCTTCCAGAACATTTGAATTCCTTTGCAATTCCTTTCATGTTGTTCTTGTTGTTAACTTCTGCTTAGCATCAAGTAGATTACTCCTTGCATGGTCTGGCAAAAGGAGATAGCATGAAGTTGGGAAACTTGCAAAGGAGATATATCGACTTTAACATCAGGCATGGAGACCATTTCTTGTTGGTATTGATTTTCTTTGTTCTTTGTACTGAGTCTTGTATTTGCCATGTTTCTCCAAATCTGTTTCTGCTGATGGAAAGGGGATTTCCCCAACCGCAGGATGAGAGCATCCCTGACTTTGTTCTTGAGGTTGCAGCTCTGTTCTTTGTTGATTCTGAGTAGCTTCTCAGTGAGCTAAGCAGGTACTTGTCAGTGATCAAATCTAGAATGCTGTGGTCCTGTTCCACTACACTTGACCTATTTTCGGATTTAATCTTTATTTTTCGGGTGCAATCAGAAGGTAACAAGGGAAATCCAAATCAGAAGAGAAAAGGTTAGATATCTACCTCATGGAAGTTATTATAACTACTGTTTTAACTGTTGATATAAAAAATTGCTATATGTTATCCTCTTGGATTTGGTGTTCTTATATGCTACCACTCTTGGAATTTATTGCTGTAAATGCAAAATGAATGTGTACACGCTAGACTGGATGAGTTATAAATCTAGCCATTCATTTCCTCTACAATTTATTATCATTGGTATCTCTCTTCCTCATTAATAACAAAATCATATATGTATATGTATATGTATATGTATATGTATATGTATATGTATATGTATATGTATATGTATATGTATATGTATATGTATATGTATATGTATATGTATATGTATATGTATATGTATATGTATATGTATATGTATATGTATATGTATATGTATATGTATATGTATATGTATATGTATATGTATATGTATATGTATATGTATATGTATATGTATATGTATATGTATATGTATATGTATATGTATATGTATATGTATATGTATATGTATATGTATATGTATATGTATATGTATATGTATATGTATATGTATATGTATATGTATATGTATATGTATATGTATATATGTATATGTATATGTATATATATATATATATATAATCAGTTAGTTATCATTCCACTGATAGCTATAATCATATCATATATTATATTAGTGCCCTTCAAAAAACTCATTTTTTTTTGTAAGAATAAAAAATATATAAGTATTTTTTAATTTAAACTAAATAATAGTAAATCTTTTTTGATTCGGCTAACTATCATTTGATTGTTAGTTGAAACTCTAAAGAATAGTAATATAATTTAAAATTTTATAATGTTTATGAAAACTTTAAAGAAATTTTAAATATTTAACTACTTTCTGACTGGAATTCACTACTGTTAATTGCAATTAGTGGTTGGTAGCTTTGAGTTTTCTAAACAATAAATAAATCCAAGCAATCAATGAATGTGGCTTTCGTTCGGTATCGCATATAAATGCTTTGCATCCTCAAATCTGTGAGTGGCTGCTGAGCTTTCGTTGGCCTCACTGTCATAATTAAGATATGGTAGTTGATAGGGATGAATTCTAGCATCCCTCAGCCTTTCCTATCATATAAGCAATATCTAAAGGAAGGCAGGAAGCCATCTATTCCCTACGACCATCGACGGGAGGTCATATCATCTACTCCGACGACGGGAGGTCATATTTGTTAGAAAAGAGATAGAGAAGAAATTACTGAAGAAGCTTGATTGTATTCACATATTCCTGTCCTATTAGGAGGGAGGATCTCCCTCAACAAATTAGAGGATTTCCCTCAACAAAGTAGAGAGATTTTCTCATATAGTTGAGAAAATCTTATCTGTTATCATGCCTCCGCAAGATAGTGCTCCTATCAAAGACGCTAATCTTGGATCGATGTAATGCAAAAAGGTGACGAGCTAGAGGCTTTGTGAGTGAGTCGGCTAACTGATCAGCCGAATGGACATGAGAAATTCATAGTTGACGGTGGACAACTTGATCTCGCACAAAATGGAAGTCGATAGCAATATGTTTCATGCGGGAGTGGAACACCGGATTAGCGCACAGATAGGTAGCTCCGACATTGTCACAATATATTGTAGGAGTAGAGTTGATGTTGAGTTCTTTGAGCAGATTTGTGACCCAATTGAGTTC
>LVTN01000386.1:137400-156810 GCA_001649415.1 Musa itinerans
AAAGGATCAGGAATACCTTTGGTGATGTTCGGAGGGTACCGAGTGTTCTTCCTCTTAGACTTATAACTGACTTGAGCTGTGATAGACGGTCCAGGCAGTTTGTCTGCACGCTTCAAGTACATCTCATAGTCAGTCAACTTGTCATAGAGTTCTTCAAAGGAGATTGGCGAGTCGCGTGCCCGAATTGCAGCCGCCAATTCCTTGTAGAGGAAGAGCTCCGTCAGCCTCAATGTAGAGGGAAGCGGCAGCGAAAGATGTCGCAGCGTCCTTGGGATTTTAGAGGCTGCGACGGCAAAGGAGGAAGACGCAGCGATCGCCATCAAGCGAGGAAGATAACGCCCACCATTCATTGAGGAAATCAATAGCAAGGCTCTGATACCATGTTAGAAAGGAGATAGAGAAGAAATTACTGAAGAAGCTTGATTGTATTCATATATTCCTGTCCTATTTATACAGGTTAGGAGGGAGGATCTCCCTCAACAGATTAGAGGATTTCCCTCAACAAAGTAGAGAGATTTCCTCATATAGTTGAGGAAATCTTATCTGTTATCAATATCATCTATCCCGACTTCTCGAAATAAGCTTGTAGGAAGCACTTCTTACCGATCTCTCAATTGAGAAAATAAACCTAGTTTCACATTAATGATAGGCGGCATGGCTTGACTTTATCAGCATTCCATTCCGAATGAATGACAAGAGGATCACGCCCTACCTAACCCAAAAAAGTAAGAAAGCTCGATCGAAGATGTTATCTTGATAGTCTTTAGATGTTGCCCCTAGGAGCATGCGTCGACAAGTCGCTCGTATTAAATGTTTCCACCATACCAGATAAGGGAAGCTTTGACGAAAGCTTATCCGCTCCACCCAACGCCCAAATATAAAAGTCATGCAAGTAGGTCAAGCCAGGGCAAATAAGTAAAAGAGACTTTTTACTCTCTTAATTCATTGCTAATACTATTGTCTTTCCCCCCCCCCCCCGCCCCCCCCTCTACTTTTTTGGCTTAAGCATTGGAATAGTCGATAGACACCCCTAACATAAATCTGCTATGCATGATCATCGATGTAGTCGAAGACGCAACCAAAAAGCTACCCAGCATAGGTGATCACCGAGCTCCCGCTCGAAGATTGAGCCACTCCTAGTGCACTAACTCTTTTTACAACTTTCTTCGTCCTATCTATAATGTTTGCTTTTCGTATCAACCAAGAAAAGTGTCCATAAAGGACTTATATTTTCGACAGAGAATCAATTTTGCCAACTCACCAGTTCATGATATCTATACGTTAAGTGTCATCGTATGTGCTTCCAGTCTCATTTTGCATGGGAACAAATCACACCCAAATATGCCATCACAATTGAGCATATTTCGTATCAAGAATCAAATCAACATAAATTATTTACCCCTAAATTTCTTCTGATGTGTGTAAATTTTCAAATCTTATATTCATTTTCATATTATCACCATCCCGTCTAATGTCGATTTTGAACTATTGATTCAAAATTCTTATGCACAAATAAATCGTAGTGCATCATTTAGTCCTTATAAATATCCTCTCTTACTTGATATATAAGATTAAATTGTGGTATTACATTCTCATCCTAATACTTTACTATAATACATGTGAGATGATTAATCCAATAATAATTTCATATCGTGATGTATCTTTGAACCCTTCCATATTGTTGTAGCATGAATTCGATATAATTTATTATAATCTAACCGTGAAAATTTATACATTAGCTTGTGTTCGTAAAAATATATCCACATGCTATTGAATGAAGAAATGTGACATGAGAACAACCAAATTTTGTTTTAATATAATTTTTAGTTTTATTAAATCACGTAGTTATTACACGACTTTAACTACGAGATATATCGACTCCATAATAATATTTTGCTTCCCGTCAACTTGACGTGTGTACATACACACACGTCCATTTATTGAGCTCCACGGACGCGGCCACGGTGGTCGATCAGTGGCGGCCGACGAAGTCCTTGATGGCCACGATGAGCTCCTCCGTCCTCTTCGCGGTGGTGGGGTCGTTGTCGACTGCGAACTTGTTGAGGTAGAAGGAATGGCTGACGCCGCCGCTCACCAGCACCTCCACCTCCTGCCCGGCCGCCTTCATCGCCTCGCAGTACTCCAGGTTGGTGTCGTGTATCAGGTCGCGCTCCGCCACCGCCACCAGGAAGGGCGGCAGCCTCAGCTGCTCTAGCGGCGGCGCCGCGTCCCCCATCGGGCACGTGAATGGGTGGTCCTTGGTGGCTCCCTGCGGCAGCCCCAACGCCAGGAACTTGTCGAGCATGTCGAGCGTGAAGAACACCGAGTCGGCCTGGAGCTCCAGCTCGGAGCGGCTTCGAGTCGAGCGGACGAAGCCCGGTTGGAGCGGGATGCCGCCCGCCACCCTGAGCGGCGACCAGAACTCCGAGTCCTCCTCCCCGGCCCACGCCGCCACCAGGTGCACCAGGTTCCCCCCGGAGCTGTCGCCGATGAGGAACACGCGCGAGAAGTCGGCAGCAGCGCGGAGCAGCCTCTCAGCAGGATCACTGCCATCCCGGCCGCGGGCGAGCCTGCGCAGGCGGAGGAGGGCCGCAAAGCCAGCGTCGGCTGCGGAGGGCATGCGGTGCTCGGGGGCGAGGGGGAGCTCCACGGAGACGACGGCCGCGGGGACGGCGGCGGCGAGGCGAGAGTAGAACTGGTGGTACATGAACCACGAGAAGTGACTGATGCAGAAGCCGCCCCCGTGGAAGTGGAGGAGGATGGGTAGGGGCTTACTGCTGGACTCCGGCAGGTAAAGGCGGAGGGAGGGGTAGCCGGGGATGTCGTGGAAGGTGACGCCGTCGCGAGGGGTGTCGAAGGGCTGCACCGGGTTCATGAGGAAGAGTGCCTCCGGCGGCCCGGTCCAGGTCCGGTCGACGGTGCCGTCTTGAAAGACCCGCAGCCACCCGGAGACCTCGTCCACCACCCGTTTGCGTGTCATCTCCTCCTTCGCAACCATATCGGAACCAAGGAAAGCAATGCACTCACTCTACACCAGCTGCTGATCGCTTCCTTGGGAGGTGAGGTGAGAAGGGAGGGGAAAGGATGGAAGGGTTTTATAGGGTGATGTTGTGGTTGATCGCTTCCTCGTGGTTGTTCCGTGGCAATTGCATGGAGGTTTTGAAGACATTAGGTGACTGGTTATTCTACAGCACAAGTCAAGTAGCAGTCAACATTTTGAACAGTTGGTATTCTACAAGACAAGGACAAGAACAAGTAGGTCAAGGTTTGGGTTGCATGGAAAGTTCATATGTCATGTATCATTTACTACATATAATTAATATGCAGGCCTCCAGGTTTGGTGGATAGCAACTCCCATATCATATTATCCGACATGTAACACTGAATGTGAGATCAATCTTTTTTTTATTTGTGTCTTCCCAGCAAATTATAGTTGGATGCCATGAGAATCTTTTTATCCTACATTTTCTTCCTTTCACAAAGCAGTGGATACAGACAGTCAAACCATTGACTTGGACTTTTGTCTTCATTGACAAGGAAACAATTCTTTGACTTGAATGAATCACTGGAAACTTCATCCTAATCTTCTGGAATCGACTTGAAATTTTGTATCTGTCTTTCCACAGAAAAATTATTTCTTTGATGATGACAAGCAATGGATGCTACCTTCTAACTAATCAGCACCTGTAGAAGGCCATTATCAGTCCTTTTGACTATGATGTCTCAACTCCGAGTACGGTGAACCCTCTCTCTCTCTCTCTCTCTCTCTCTCTCTCTCTCTCTCTCTCTCTCTCTCTCTCTCTCTCTTTGCTAAGTCAAGATTCTTCATGATCTTGTAAAAAGCTCTCACAACCCTTGTTAGCTAATCTAGACAGTGATCTCGAGATATTGTTTTCTTTATTCATGATCAATATACGATGCTTTCTTTAATCATCCATCAAGCTTGCTTGCATCACTGCTGAAACTTCACAAGTAGAAAACTTTAGTCACGTTGACTTTGCTGGGTCAACTTCAAGCTTTGAAAGACCAGCATCCTTCCCACCTCCAACCACTGAAACCTGCTCCTCTCTCTCTCTCTCTCTCTTTCTCTCTGGTAGATGCAGGACTTTATTGCAGAAACAAAAGCATAGAAGGATAGCTCAGTTGTTGGATCTACCGACCACTGTATTATATGAGATTTTTTTTTTTTTTCCCACATGGAAGAATTAATCTTGTTCGATGATTGCAAGAGATTCCAGATAATTGGGATATTATGATTTTATTATTGTTGTATATACATACTTGACATAGTATCATAATCTAATTATAATTAGTGAGCCCCCACCTATTCAAAGCATCGACATGTGATCATCAATACATCCAAAAGCCTAATTTAAATCGTGCATGTAAAAAGATATAATTAAACTCTTAATTATTATACATATTTAACTAATCCTTGGTAACACATGAAAATGTCCAACATGCATGTAATTTTTTCTTCAAATTACCCTTATGATTTGCTTGCTCGATCTGGTTCTATAATAATGTTCTATCTGATTGAGATGAAGGGTGTCTAAGGAACAGTATATTATTCTCCATTAAATGGGATAAGGATTATCCTTCTTTTCCTCTAGTGTTTTGGTTGTTTCAATGTCTGTGTTGGTAATGGCTCTTAGGATATGTTATTGTTGGGTATCTTGGTTTCCGTACGAGTAAATGATTTGCTTTGCTTCAACTGGTTCTGTTATTTTTATTTGATTTGGGATGAACACTGTTAGTTTATTTTGAATGGGATCAATTGGATATATTTTTTTGTTGGAGATGCTTTATGATGCATTCTCGGTGTCTTGGTTTGAGTTTGCTTGCTTGGTGTGGTTCATATCGTTCCTTCTTTTGATTGGGAGGAGGAGTGAACAAGAAACCCCCACATTAGTTTCTTTTAAATAGATAATTGGCAGCTCTAGAGAAAGATTTTCCCTCTTTTTTTTTTTTCCCCTGCTATGACGATGCGCTTTAAGATATGTTCTATTGATTGCTTCTTGCTCGACCCAGTCTCTCCTATTCTGGTTGGTTAGGATACCTAAGGTGAGACTCTCCGACCTACTGAGTGCAGATCGTATTTTACATTCCGCTTCACACACAACACCAAACAAAAATAACTCAGTACTTAACAAACCCTGTGTTCTGGTGAGCTCTACCCAGCACCGATTCTATGTCGCCCCGATACAAGCCAAGGGTTTTGGCCACTGCAAACCCACAGTACATACCATCGACGGCAGCGCTGACGATCCCCCCGGCATACCCCGCGCCTTCACCAATCGGGTACAACCTTCCAAGTGACGTGCTCTGGTAGGTGTCTGCATGACGCGATACCTGAACTGGCGAGCTCGTCCTCGTCTGCAACCAATCCAACAAAACCGCTCAAACAATTAGCAATGCATACTGGACTTGTGTTACCGGAAAAACGAAAAAAAAAGGAGAAAGTAAAGCAAGGAACAAGTTTTTTCACACGCATGGAAACAACCAATCATATTAAATACTTTTAAATGTGGGGTTGGCGATATAGATGAGATGCTGAAATATAGATAAAAATATACTATTGGCTGAGGCATTACGGTTTGTTATTGTTGATGTTGCTGCTTAATTAACAAACAAAAAAATCAATAAAGAATTCATGAGATCTAAACTTATATTGACAACCACTTTACCTCTACACCATGAAGAAGAGCATCTTTGGAAATAAAGCCTGGCAGCTGACAGTCATCACAAGGTGCATGGTCAGAAGTGTGAATATATATATATATATATATATATATATATAAAGAGAGCATGAAAGGCACCTCCTCAACATATTGAAAAACAAAGGATGCCTAGCAAAACAAACCTCTCTGTCAAACATCACTATCGACTGCTGTAAAGCTTCTGTTATGTGAGATGGGAAGAGCTCATGAAGTTTTGAGGCGTGAACACCCAGGCGGTAGCTTGATGGTGGTAGAGTTGTTTCTGAGACAAGAAGCAACATTAGGGGCACTCTGTTGGCAAGCAATGACATGTAAAACTTTGTCATTACCTGACAGTTTATTGTCAAGAAAATCAGGGACAGTTTGTGCAGGGACAACAAAGTTCCCTCCCCCCATTACAGCAGCCCTTCTTTCGAACTCCCTCTGATATAAAAATTACAGAACATTTGTGAAAATTAATTAGTTCCTCCAAAATCAGAACAGATAAAAGAAACCTACAACTACAAGCATAAATCTACGATAAACACTTGTGCTACTGCTACCAAAGGTTATAATCATGACAAAACAACCATATCACTCTCTGGTTACTCTAAAAGAAATCACCACCATTTTTACTTGGACCAAAGGTTGATCAAGTTTTGCACAAAGGCATTCACCCCATTCATCAGGGTTTGATCAATCAGCTTGCCTCCCGCTATTTGACAGATCCTGGATGCAGAATTATTTCAATTTTCAATGTGGAAGAGTCCACACCATATAACCAAAACCCAAAACATTCGGACCAACATGGAAAATATTTTGAGAAAAAAAAAAGGTACATGGGATGACCATGTCCAGAAAGCACAATATACAACCATAACCATGGCTAAACTCTGTCCCATATATTTGACCTTCAATATTTTGTCCAACAATTTTCGTATAACTATCAAGGGATTTCAATTGTCAAAATTTAGAGATGACTATGCTTAGTACTTCTAAAAGAAACTGGAACTGAAATTGCATGAATTAAACAAACCAATCTATTCAAAGACAGGCGACTCGATCTATGACTAAAACAATTATGCTATTTAGTTACGAATCTTGTCGTATAACTAACACTGACTATGAATCTTCTTGCTTATATACTTGCTAAAGAAAGGGGGTCTAAATCCAGTGCAATTAATATATTGTGACAACTACCTGAAACTCAAGACCAGCAAGAGGTCCATGGGCTCTGAAGCTATCGAAATCATTTGAAGAAACCGTGACAACTAGTGCCGAATTTGCCCATCTTGATGCACGTTTAGAGAACGACATGCCATTGATACAAAGCTCTAATGGATTTGTGCTAGTTAGAACAACCTGTCAGGATGCATTCTAACATAAGTTATATGGTTTAATTGCTAGGCACTTTAACAAAACAAGATTTACCTGTCCACCTGGACACATGCAGAATGAATAACAGCTACGAGATGAATCCCCTATTCCAGTAGTCCCATCATGATCTCCATTGACATACTTCACTACCTTGTAATCTGCAACAGGTACTCTTCCACGCCCATTACAAACTTCGGTAGCCAATGCAGCGTACTAAAACTTGTAACTATGAGTCACTCAGAATTCCCAGAATAGCATTGTCACAAAATACTAAAATCATGTAAAATTTTTGCAGATGGTTACAGAATTGATAAAAACTTGCAGGTCTGCTCTATCTATATAAGGAACACCAAGAAGCACATGATGTAGTTCAACAAGAACATTGTGAATACAGAGCAGTTAGTTACTAAAATTCCATCACATCAATTCTCAACAAGTTCCAACCACTAGTTACAAATCTCTTCAGAATATTATGTCCCAACAATGCGATCAGTAAGGTATAAGCATCTAATTCAGTAAATACTTAGCTGGAAACAGGAATCAGATTTGATCAAATACAAGGACTAACTAAAATACTTTTTGCAGGCTAATAGAAGCAAAATTGTTGTTGCAATAAGCTCAAGGAAAATTATTAGTAACAACTGGAATTACAGGAGAACAAGAAGATAGGAGGTATCGATTTTATGTTTTATTTAAAAATATTTCAGCAGACTCTCAACATGAAACTTTATATTCATATTTACCCACAACTAGAAACAGTCACCATAAGCTTTGAATCACTGAATGTACAATCCAGAGAGAATGGAAACCATATGTTAGTGAATCTAAGAACAAGTTGTGAATGGACTCGAATGGATGGTTTGATACAAATAAAGAGCACTACCATGGGTTTCACATATAATTATGATAATGAATTCTGATCAAGTGAAAAAGAAAAAAAGTTAATAAATTTTCTCCAACAAATGGAATATCAAAGATTTCTACATATGCAAATGAGATTCATTTCTCTCTCTGCAGGTCCATATGAAGAAACTTGCCTTCAATAGTTCATGTGGTAGGGTTGTACAATAAAACTCTAGTTTCATCCTTTCGGTTTATGTCATCTCCTATAACTTCTATTTCACAAAGAGCAAACATTCAAGTGTGAACTTCAAACAAGGCCAACAAAGAAAAGTTCAGACTTTGTTATGTGGATGAAAGGAAAGTGAAGCTTCATTATATATGTGAAAGAAAAGAAACTTGCTACAAAACAAACCAATATTACCTGAATTCTATTAATAAGTTCTTGTGGATGCTCAATTCGCAAGCCAACCTGACAAGAAGTGATTTATGATAACATAAAACAAGTTATTAGGAGTAGTAAATAACGCATGATGAGAAAAGAAAATAGATAGTCATAGATACAGTCCAAGAATGAGTCAAATACAACTACAATATAACCATCAAACAAAAAAATACCCTCATAAAAGAACAAACCCCACTGATGGAAATAATTTTTTAGTGAAAACGCAACCTGAATGTCATTATTGCATAGGCATTTCATTGTTTGATGGAATCACATCCATCAATGAGGTGTTTGCAGTTTGAAGCATCATTGATCTTGTATGTCATTCAATGTAGAAAAGTAACACTGTACAAAAGTGATATAAACTAAAATTATATCTAATGAGTACAAGCCAAAGCAAACAGTTTTTTTGTAAATGAAAAGAAAGGGAAGTTGCTTCTAGGCTACAAAAACAAGAAAATGAAGAAATATTCCAGTTGAACTAGTAGGCATCAATGATAGATAATCCAGATGTGGAAGAGATAGGTGACAGGCTGGAGATTTTGGAAATAAACAGATTACCTACTCAAGAATGAGTAATTCTACAAATTCCCCAAACTGCAAGCAAACTGCAAGAACTTGACATATACAAAAAGTTTTATAAGGTGAACCAAAACAAATTTCCAAGTCAACAAGATGAGATAAATGAATTAACTAGTGATTCAATTGGTACAAATAACATGAGGAAATAACCTTTTCATGGAAAAATTTGTAAATTAATCAACATATATCCATGCATACAACAAAAGCTAACATTCTGTGACATTCTTCAAATAAGTATATTGCAATTTTGATTGGCAGATAACCAGATCAGTCTAAAAAACAGAATTAAAAATAATATAACAAACTTACAGCAAAATCTTTGGGGACCAACTCTACATCATGCTGAAGCAGCATCTGGTATACATCGTGTGCTGAGTGACCCACTGCCAGAACAACTCCATCACACAATAATTCTTGATTGTCAAAATCAGGACTATGTGATGCATCAGAAACTTTGACTCCCACCACTTGCCTGTTTTCCACGATAAGATCATTCAATCTAGTGTTGAACTTTATATCAACCTGCTTACAAAAATAATGTCACTGAAAGATACCAGGCCTCGTCAAACTGAGAATTATAGACAACTGGGTAATCAAGCTGCAAGTGATGTCACATACACCCAACCCTTTGAGATGCTGGCGAAAGTTGCGTAACAATGGAACTAATCTATCAGTTCCCAAATGAGGCTTCCCATCGACCAAGATAGTTGCAGGGGCTCCAAACTGAACTAAAGTCTTCATTACCTGAAAGAATAAAGAAATGTAAGCCAAAGGCTTAAGTTGTATGGTTGATAAACTATCAGTACAACGATGACTATACAAGGCAGGAGTTGAGCTTGTAAATGTGACACCCTAATAAATTGGTCTTAAGCATTTGTTAGCTATGTAGTTCTAGGTTTTCCAAGTTATTGGGTGAATAGGTATATCAGGCTGGGATCTGACAGTAAGAATGACTTGCTCATTTCCAGCAATTAATGAGCTTAAAATATAGTAAGAAGTCAGTTGATGAATATATCAGAATCCAGATATCCTGGTACATAAACGTATATATCGTAATAGCTGGGAGTGACGAGTAGTGGCTGTTCACACCTAAGAAACACATTTAAAAGAAAGAAAGAAAGACATTCTTTTATAACAACAAAAGCGCTAGTCTATATAGCTGAAGGATAGAGACTTAAATGAAAAGAAAAGTATGGAAATTGTCTTTCTTAAAAACATAAACAAATGAAAAAAAGGACCAGAACAAGATTCCGATTCTCACAGCTTGGACACCATTGCTATTCTTTCCAATTCTTGTAACAAGCTTCCCATCACTCCATGTACCTGCACCACCCTGCTGTGGCTAAGTACTTTTATCATTTGTTTGACCAAAATCTTGAACTAGCTTTACCAGTAGGTTTAGATGCTGTAAGAATAAGCATGCGTCCACCAAGGAAATATGAAGAAAAAAGTTCAAGAATTGTTCACCATCTATGCAAAATAAACTTAAGAACACACAACAGTTAGTGTCTTGAAAAAATTGAGCAGATCAAGAAAAATATCAAGGAAATCTTAGCGCCTCTCAGCAGGAAAATAAAAGAACCTTAAAAACTCAAATATGCTATCCAATTTTTTTATAAAAGATAAAACTAAATTACATCACATTAGTTTAATTGATAATGTTATTTAGTATTTGAAAAGAGAAAAAGTTGAAAATCATTCATGATTCCTAATTCTTTTGGCATGCATATCCCATGGTACAAGAAAAGTCAGTGTTTCAAGCATATAACATCTAATCAGTTATCAAGTTTAATCATTTTGCAACATACATTAATAAGCTTCAAACAATTTGTGAAGATATTCTTTGGTGACCTAAGATGCTGACGTGTATGATTTGACCAGACTCAGTCTTGGTACCACTTTCTTCCTTTACCTATGGTTCTCTGCTTTGCTTCTTCAGCCATAAATTTCCATCATAATTACTGTTGTGAATTGATTAAATCTAGTAAGTATGCATTAAGTCCCAATGAAACATCCTTGATGCTCCCATTTAAGTCTGCTTTGTCTCCAGGGTATTCCAACAGTTATCTAGACCTGATTTCCAGTAGTTTCAACCCCAAATTGGACTTTTCATCTTAAATTGATCAGCCTAGAGTTTATGGACCACTTAAACACACTTTTGTTATAATTTTTTACTTTAGAGATTCCAAAATTAGACCATTCCTGAAATCCAAGCACATCCATGCCTTGACCGTAGGTTGATGCAATAATTTATGGAGAAAGAACATAACCTTCATTTTCGTACAAAATTCAATGGTATCTGAGTCTACTCCCTGTCCAGCCAATTTCTTCAACTTTAACTTGTACAAAACATGTTCATCATGATGCTTTTTTCACTAACTTAGCCAGCCTCCAAAATTTTAATAAAAATATAGAATACAGAAGTGCCCATATAAAAGAAAATCCAACCTTTTAAAACCAACTCTTGAGTGATTCAGATCAGACTTAAATAAGACAAGTTCCTATATTCATATTAGAAAACCTAGCAGTTGTGCTTGACATATCTGTTTAAATAAAATCATGAATAGGAACAGATTGCAACATTAGTCATCATTTTTCTTCAACAATTGATTGAAAAGCTAAATTTCTATATGTAACACAATAAATAAATTAAAGTGTGAGCTACGACAAGCAGTGCAAGATACATCACTGATCAACTAACCTGCATTAAAGAGAAAGAATAAAATTGAATGTGCACTTACATGTCGGACAATTTCCTATCTAGTTTTTTGCATGATGCATCATTCAACATGTTGTATATCATCACATCTAATATCTCATAAAAGTTGGCTTGTGAACTAGTTAAGATGCCCCCAGCTCTCTCTACCGACAAAACCTTAGTTAACAAGTGATTGTCTACTCAACTTTATGTTAAGTTGCTTAATCATCCATTATCCTGGTCCGGTCTCATTGAATAAATTTATATTTTAATGATGTTTCATGATATTCTATGGCACCTATTACCTAGTCTACACTGTGGTCTGACTACGTGCACCTATATCTTGACAGTCCTCAGGGGTGACAATTCATAGAAGCAGGTCTTATCAGATGACTAAAGCTACCATCTTTTATAACATGATGACAAACCTCTGGGTCCTCCATGCCATGCAACTACTACTCTGTGCAACAAGTTTCATCAGTGCTGAGAGACATCGAAGCTCACCGCCAGAGATAGCCAAGTCCCATGTAGCCATCAAGTGGCACGAACACATCACAGTTTTACCAGTAAGTGTAAGGTCTTCAATCTCCAAGATAAGCAGACAAGAAGCAATTAACTAGGGAATACCTCTCCAAAACAAAAGTTACTTTCTGATTGTAGAACCCTCCTCACAACCAAAGCGCCAATATCACGCCCTCTTTTCTCCACTGGTTGACCCCTTTCTATCAAAGTCACCTCAGCACCAAGCTCCCCAAGAACAAGAGAAGCAAATAAGCCCGATGGTCCACTGCCAATAACTGCAATTTTTGGTCTCTTAGGCAGAACCTTGTTCAAGCTTTTGTTCTGGATTTCAAACATATCTTCTTGGACAACTTCATCCTGGACTTGTCTTGAATCATGCAAAATGCTGACCAAATCACTAGGCTGTTTTGCTGTTGACATATATTCTACAACCCCAAGTTTAGGTTCTAATCTAGCAACAAAGTCCCATGTACGAGGCTCCAGATTCAGAAGTTTCTTAATGTCCATGTCCACTGTGTACACAAACTCAGCTTCCTTCAGCACCTGCAGAAACATTTGAGAACAGTGACCTACTCAAGAAAACAATTAGCACCAAATAACATAAAAGAAGATAAAGTACCTGATGTTCTACTAAACTGCTAGTAATTTTAGTTTGAACTCGGTAGCAAAAAGAAACATTAAGAGAACAGGTGTCTCCTTAAGATAGACAGTTAGCACAGAACAACACACAACATAAAAGAAGATAAGTATCATATGTCTTACTAGATATCTAATGAATTTAGTCGGATCTCACAGGATGCCAAGAGTTGCATTCCTTGGTCATATACCTAAACTGAATACATGTTTCAATATTGACCACAAAAATCCACTTGGAAGAAAAGTTCTTATTATTGATTTTTCCATAGCATTTAAAAAAGTCATCCATTCGAAATGCAGTCATGTTAAATAGTTCACCCCTTCGATCACTAATCTAACTTTGAGTATCTAAGACTACATAACTAAAAACAATATATGCGCACTGTGATGTTAGACCCACATTTTACCTAGGTGTGTTACTTGAAAAGCATGCTAAGAAAATGTGTTTACTTGAATTCATCAGCCTAATGATAGATCAAGAACTTGTTGAAGTACTTTATTTAACATGGCTAGCATATTATGATTCCCTGTCTCAGATTCTGAAAGCTCCCTTTATAAATAATTAATGGAACATCCACAATAGGTTAGATATGTATTGGAGAAAATCTAAATAAATCAGGAATACTTAAGAATTTGTTCATCCAACTATCAGATAAGGATAATGAAATTCGGAAAACTGCCAAAGTACTAGATCACATCTCATGAGGAAACTGGAATTATATTCACATGTTAAAGTTCCATGATGATAAGTTAAAGAAAGCATTTCGGCTAGCAAGAAATGACAGTTGCCAAGATGACTATTATGCACAGAAGCTTAGGCAATACAAATATTTATCCAGTCTCAACAAACCATAAGACTTATGCTAAGGGCCTTCCAATGTCAAAATACTGGCAAGGAGAAAATTCAATTTTCTTCAAAAATATATATCAAGGGACTATGCAACTAAAAGTTCTTCTGTACAGTCATTAATGAATGCTAAAAATCCATTAAAATAAGGATTATAATTTCTGCATGGTCACCATATAGGAACAAAAATGGTCGTAAAGCATGTACATATATGTACAATATACAACTCTGCAAACAAACATTGAAATTGCTCACATACAAACTAGGTAGACAAAAGCTTGAATAACATTTGCTTCCGTGAGAGGATTTTCTAATTACTCCCATTGTGAAGAATGCTAAGATAGATTGCATATACCATTAAACAAGCCTAGACTTGAAACATTCCCCAAGTCATTGATAGCTCTCATACATAACATGCAACACCGATTAAAGAAGGGTTTAAAAGAAGGATTTCAACACCCAAAAATGTCATGAAACACATTTTTACTTTTGAAACTAACCTTTCTTGCATCAAAGGATTTCCTGACAACAGAAAAGGCTTCTTGAGGTAACATTGCAGCAACCTGCAACCAGAGATGTCAGTTCACCATTTCAACAACTCAATTAAGTAAACAAGACTAAGAAATTTTAAACCACGTATGAAGAAAATAGAAGAAACTAGTACTAAGAGACACAAATATAAACGATTCTTAAGGAAGAAAATGAGAGAAACATACAAGTATATTAACGGAATGACCACTTTGAGCTGGATATTGATAAAACAATGTAAAGAACAACAGTGGATGAACTTGGATGGCAAGAAAGAAACAAAAGGAAGGAGAAGCGAGAGACATGTTGGGCAAACAATTAGGACAGCAAGATAGACATAATAGGTTTGCCGAGGAAAAGCAATATATTGTCACATTAAATATTAATAAGTAGGAAGTTCCTACATCACTTTTTTCTTGGCCTACAACTTCTACAAACATTTTTTTATTGGACTTTTATAAATATCATCCTCAGCTCTTTCACATCCTGGGTTTCTAATCTTTTTTCAAGTTGACCATATCGCCAATTAAAGAGAGGACAACTAAGCTGGCCAATTCTTGCTTTAGTTTTTGTTTCTTGAATGGATCTCCTTGCTTTTATACTAAGCTTGATGATATATTGCCATTTGAAGCCAAAACTAAACACTTTGGGGCATCCCATAAGACAAATTAAAACAACATAACAAAGGAGAAACAACATAGAAAGAAGCAACATAACAAAGGTAAACAAAGAAGAAAAGAGAGAACGACAAGGGATAAGAGAATCATAGAGAAAGACACAAATAACTTGATATTGAAATAACTAGCTTAGGAATTAAGATGGAGTATCTTCCTAATCCATTGGACTCAAACAGCTAAAAGTTCTACTTGAGCAAAAGAAAAGAAAAGAAAACAATCTACACTTAGATTAAGTCGTTCAGTTAAGCGTCTCCTAATCCGCACTACATAACTTGCAAGCAAAATCAACAAGCCGATTTCTTAAAACAAAGCCCCTCAACCCTACACAGCATCATTTCTCCGTCGTAGGAAGAATCAAGCTTAGGAATCTCACAAGGATAGAGACCGATGGGCAATGAATTACCGGGAACTTGAGGACTTTGGCAATGGCCTCAAGAAGCGGGAGGGAGACGCCGGTGAAGTCCTTCCCGGGGTCCTTGTGCGCGGGCACGCCGAGCATAGAGAGCCTCCAGAAGCCGTCCTCCCGGTTCTTGATGTCGGATTCGCGGAGGGTTCGGGTGATCCTCTGTAGCTTCTTTTTCTCCGAGGGGTATCGCCGCTTCCCTGCCCGCTTCGCGCATTGCACCTCTAGGCTTCTCGGAGAACGGGACGAGAGATCGAGAGGGAGAAGCCTGCGGTAGGGCTTAAGGTTAGGGTTTTGGAGGGGAAAGAACAGAGGGAGGGACGGAATCTTGGCGACGGCCATGGAAACAAGATGTGGTCGTGTTGATGGAACCTTATCGCTTTTCTTGGATTCATATACAGGCAAAATTGCGCACATAACAAAATTAGTAATTAGCCTATTTATCCCTATGAAAATTAGGTTTAAAATGAAGAAATTTAAATTTTATTTAAAACATCCTTTAATAATCTTATAAGCTAAATATTTATAGCGACGAGAATATTTTGTAACATAAAGTTGATGGTATTAGTTAACTTAATTTTTATAATATCCGCTAAGCTAATTCATGTTTTTGAATATTTAAGATGAAGAAGAATATTGGAATCCTCAAGATAAGTTATAAGGCTAATTGGCTGATCCATTATTTTATTTGAACATTTAATTCAACTCATAGCTAAACTTACATTAACAAAATGTTTTGGAGACTCATATTTAGATGATATAAAATTAAAAAGAAAAAATTTTGGCTCACGAGAAAAATATTAAGGGAAGTTTGATACGAATATTTATTCCGAATGACCGAATCTTGAAATTGTCCACATGGAGTCACTTCTACCTTTCTCTATGTTACATAATCCTCTTGAGATATCATATTTGTTGGGTCCAGTGCTTACGTGGGCTTGGTCAATTGAGGTTTTTGAGTTCAAATCAAAAAAATTAAAAAGAGAGATAGGACTGTGAATGGGCAGTGCAGTGAGCATGCACAGTGAACGGTACAGCAGTAGCAGCGAGCAGAGAGAGAAAAAAGAACAAGAGAAAAAATAATAATAATAAGGCGAGAGAAAGATTATGATATTAAGTTTTCTGATGATAAACTTGATGATAAGCGATGAAATTTTGGCCCAAATTTTATGCGAAGAATTGTTACAGTAAGTTTTATAATTCTAACGGTATTGATCTATAGTTTACCCTCTCTGAGGTACTTTCTTGATATACTCACTTTGTGAGATCTAGAATTCTTCGTTGATGAGATCCAGATATGATGATTTGCTATTCTTGAGCCAAGATCTATGGTCTTGATGTTATTGTGATCCTCTGGTTATTCTAGAGAAGATTTACTATAAACATGTTATCATTATTATTGATAGTGGAAGTTTGAGGTGGACTACGGTCCCGTGATTTTTCTCGCATTGGGTTTTCCACGTTAAAAATTTGGTATCTCTATGTGATTGATTTATTGCTCTATTGTTTATGCTATTCTGGTTAATATTAGCATTTTGATATCAAGTTAGTATTTTGATGAGGAACTCATTTTGATACACAAAGAGGAAAAAGAATTATTCCACTTTAATAGGTTTTTCCCAACAAGTGGTATCAGAGCAACAAGTTATTTGGGGCTAGTTTTTCTTGTGTGATTGAAATGGAACAGTCAGATGGTATGATTAAATTGAACTCATCAAATTATTCCACTTGGAAGCGTATGATGGAAGATTTGCTCTATTGCAAAGATTTGTATAAGCCTATCAAGGTTAAAGATAAATCTTCTACTATGGACAATGAAGAATGAGAAGTTCAACATAGAAAAGCTATTGCCTATATTAAAAGATGGATGGATATAAATTTGCATGTGTATATTTCAGATGAAACCAGAGCTGATATTATTTGGCAAAGGTTAGAAAATCTCTTTGCGAAAAGGATAGTGGGAAATAGAATTTCTCTCCTCAGAAGGTTTGTAAATTTGAAGTATAAAGATGGTGATAATATTGTTAAGCACATAAGCCTATTTCAAAGTCTTGCAAACAAGCTTGTTGCTATGAAAATGAATATAGATGATGAGATGTAAAGATTACTACTTCTCAGCTCTTTACCAGAAAGTTGGGAAACATATGTAGTGACAATTTATAACTCCACGCTAGATGGGACTCTAACTATAGATATGGTTAAAGACAGTTTGCTAAATGAAGATGCTAGAAGGAAAGAACAAGATGAATCTTCTTCTAGGGCATTTGATATTGAAAAACAAGAAAGACGTGGAAGAAGTCATAGCAGAAATCCACATGGTTATAGAGGAAGATCCAAGTCTAGAATGGATATCAAATGTTTTCACTATAACAAGCCAGGTCACATGAAGAAAGAGTGTAGGTTTTGGAAGCGAGAACATAATAAAATGAAGAAAAATGAGAAAGAGACCAATACAGTTGCTGCTGAAAGTAATATCACTATTGTTTGTGATGACGGTTGTGTCAGTCTTGTAGCTCAGGACAGTAATTGGGTAATTGACTCTGGTGCTTCATTTCATGTCACTTCTCATGGTGATTTTTTCATATCTTACACTACTAGTGATTTTGGTAATGTCAGAATAAGAAATAGTGGTACATCTAAGATTGTGAGTATTTGAGATATTTGCTTAGAAACTAGTATTGGGAGCAAATTGATACTCAAAGATGTAAGACATGTTCCAGATATTCGTCTTAACTTGATATCTACAACCAGACTTGATGATGAGGGCTTTGCACATTATTTTGGTGAAAGTAAATGGAAACTCACTATAGGTTCTCTTATTGTAGCAAGATGAAAGAAGCTTAACTCTTTTTATGTCATGGAAGCTAAGCTACACAAAGGAGAGATTAATGCAATTTTAAAAGGTGAAAGTATAGATCTTTAGCACAAGAGGCTTGGTCATATCAACGAGAAGGGACTTTAAACTCTTGCTAGAAAGCAGTTCTTACCAGAGTTGCAAGGTACATCTCTTAAATCTTGTGATCATTACTTAGTTGGAAAAACACAT
This sequence comes from Musa itinerans, assembly GCA_001649415.1. NCBI lineage: Eukaryota > Viridiplantae > Streptophyta > Magnoliopsida > Zingiberales > Musaceae > Musa > Musa itinerans. Next base: position 155,701 of record LVTN01000386.1, read on the forward strand.
AGAGTTGCATTTCATACATATCCATCATTTAGAAGATCAGATATTATTGATTTGATTCATACTGATGTTTGTACTATACAAACTAGAACTCTTGAATGTGCTCTTTATTTTGTTACTTTTATTGATGACCATTCTAGAAAAGTGTGAGCTTTTGTTTTGAAATCTAAAGACTAGGTACTCGATGTTTTCAAAGAGTTTCATGTCAGTGTTGAAAGAGAAACTAGCAGAAAGCTAAAGTGTGTTCGATCAGATAATGGTGGCGAGTACAGGGGTCCTTTTGAGAATTATTGTAGGTTTCATGGTATCAGGCTTGAGAAAACAATTCCTAAAACTCCTCAGCAGAACGGTGTGGCAGAAAGGATGAACAGAACCATTGAAGAAAGGATTAGGTGTATGCTTTCCCATGCCAAGTTATCTAAGTCATTTTAGGGGGAGGCTATGAGAACTACAGTTGACCTGATAAATCTTTCTCCATCAGTTCCTCTGAAAGGTGATGTTCAAGAGAGAGTATGGAAAGGAAAAAATATATCTTATAATCATTTGAGAGTCTTTGAGTGTAAAGCATTTGTTCATATTCCCAAAGATGAGAGGTCCAAGCTTGATGATAAGGCAAAAGCATGTATCTTCTTGGGATATAGTCATGAAGAGTTTGAGTACAGATTATGGGATCCAGTGAACAAGAAGATTATTAGAAGCAGAGATGTTGTGTTTCTTGAAGACCAATCGTTTGATGATGGTGATAATGTTGAGAAGCCAAAAACATCTTTTTATATTCCTTGGAGTTTGGGTCCAGTTCCATCACATGTAATTCATGATGATCATGGGAGAGATGAACAAGAAGATTATGGTGAGAATGCAAGTGATGATACTCCTACAGTTGATGATACTGAACCAACTAAACAAGCACCTCCATCACCAGTTGAAATTCCATTGAGAAGATCCACTAGAGAGCGACAACCATCTACCAGATATCCTCCACATTAGTATGTTATACTTGGTAAAGTTGCCTAAAGAGAAGAAAGCTCTCAAGAATAAGTGGGTTTACAAATTGAAGACTGAAAATAATAGCTCACAACAAAGATACAAGGCACGACTAGTTGTGAAAGGATT
>LVTN01000386.1:165139-187053 GCA_001649415.1 Musa itinerans
TATATATAAACCTGAAAATTTCGAAACGTTATGAATATGCTATTATTATAGTGGTGGAGTGGAATATGTTAATATTTTCAAGGGGCATATGTCTTATATAGAACATGGTAGGGGTGTATATAATATATATATATATATGCTATTTCTAAACTTCACGTTACTGACTGGGATTCATTTACATCTCTTTTGTCGGCTTCCGTGCCATTGGTATGGCGTTCTCTTTCCCTGGGGCCCACCTCCGGGGAGTTTCCTTTGCGTTCCGCACGCAGAGTGCGTGGGATTGTGTCGTCCCAAATACGAGTCTGCACTCGTCCAATGGAGACGCTAACGCCCATCATGATCGGGTGATGATGATCGGCACAATATGATCATGATGATGATGATGACTTCGTGTCTTTTATGCCGTCAGTTTGTCACCATCTGTTTGCAGAGAATCCAGATTTATTCCTCCCCATTCTTTTTAGATTTATTTTTCGGTGTATTAAACCTAATAAAAAAAATTACTAAGAAAAATTTTGTTATCACGGATTTGAGTTATGAAAATAATCTATTTATTTGTTAATATGATCTTAGTGCATTTAACTTATTATATTATTAGTATATCTAATTATCTTCGATCAATCGTGACTCAGACATGTAGAGTCCGATAAGAACACGTCAACTATGGAAGATGACAAAATACTATCTCACATCAATAAAATATTCTCTCACTAAATATATAAAGTGGTCTTCTCAGGTATGCAAAAAGAAACAAAATAATCTTAGGAACTTTAGATGCTCGCATATATGTAATAAACTCACAAGCTTTAGATACTTACAAACACATATTAATTTGATCGTTTGAGAGATTTTATAAGATAAATCTAATATATTATTTTATAAAAAATGAGATACAAGATATAATCATCTTCTACTCTTGAACTAAAGTGGGATATGGGATACGAGCATTTCTTGCTTTCAAAAAAATTATTCTTTCGTCAAAATCTTAAATATTTAATAATTTTATTCCCGTAGATATAACAGTATTTGAAACAAAAGTCAAGTTATTATTATTATTATTATTATTATATATATATATGGGGTTTTTAAATTTATTAATGTGAGAATGTGGATCTTACAAGCTAATGATTGGAAAAAAAATGAAAGAAAAAATTTAACCACATATAAATGAACCATGTATCATATTATGACACTTTATGAAAAAAAGAAAGATTTTTTTTCTCTTTTTCACATCATATCTATTGAAAGCAAAAAATTATATAAGTACATTAAATAAAAATGTGAATACATGAAAAATTTTACTATCATGCTAAAATCGTAGCTGCTAAGACCCGAAAGATTAAGTTATCGGAACATATTATGCGATTGATTTGACGCGTAAAATCGAGTCCAAATACATAATACAAATCAAATTGATCGAAGAATATCATGTAAATATTAGTTAAATACTAGACAAAATTAACAAGAGACAAATATATGATTCGAACTACTGATACCATTATAAAGATCACGATAAAAAATTTTAGTCTCGGAAGCTTAAACTCGTATTACATCTCAAAAGAGGAGCTTGCTGGAGTGTACAAGCCACACATATCCACACCATAATTGTGGCTCTTGTGGAACGCAAACAAGATATCTCTACTGTGCACCACACATCATTCCCTATCCAACTATTCAGTGCAAAGCATCTTTCCTTCTTGAGACTTTAGCTTTCATGTAGCACAAACATGGTGCCCACCTCATCAGATATATCAATCTGTCTGACCATTTTGATGTCCTTGATGAGACATATATCAAGAACATGTAGCTTTCATGTCTCTTCTAACTTTAAATATCATGCTTGGAGAATCTGATGCAGAAGACTTGTAACTTGGGGCAAGTCTGGTGAAGTGGAGGCCTAAAAAAAGGAGATGTAATCTCCACTACAAGTTGCAAAGTTAGACCAAGAAATTGCATAAGCTTAGGTAGGACTACATTAGATTGTAAAGCATGTCGTCATGTGGATCCTAAGCCTAACTAGTCAAAGCCTGGGAATCTTACATCAGATCAAGATTTATTTAGGTTATCAAGCATGTTGTGTACCTAATTTTTTGTGATGAACTTGTACTTGATGATGTATTTTATTCCTAATGCTAGACTTGTAGGTATAAGACATTTGATGTATAAATTTAGATGATGAGAAGTGAAGTAGGCAAGGATCGTTCGTTTTGACATGAAAAGAAGAATAATGAACATATTTTATATTTTAATTTTATCTTCCGAGGAAGAGATTTGAATCAATATATTAAGATTTAATGGATGTATGATTATTGTTTTGATCTTAAAAATTTTGAATTAATAGTTCATGAGTCGATCACGATAAATGATGGATTTAACATTGGACATGATGAGAGGCCCGAGTAAATAAAGATTTTTTTGATTATATCGTGTTTAGATCTCGACAAACATTAGTGTGAGAATAGTTGAATTGATTTATAAAAGTTTAATAGATAAACTATTATTAGTTTGAGTTCAAGAATTTTACGTTAAAAATTTATATTCATCAAGTTCACCACACAATATCACCTTTTAGGTTCCATAAAAAAAGTGGTAAATAAATGATGAATAGATTGAGGACAGAAAATAAATATATAGGATTATTCAAACCAATCATCCATGTTCCTCTCTCTCAATATATTTTTTATATAAAATAAAAAAGTGGGTCATGCTCAATTAAAGTCTGGAGGAATTTTTTTTTTAATTGAACTCTCAATTAAACAGAAGAAAATTGAAGAAAAAGAAATACATAGTACAAGGCAATTTTAATATCAAACTATCAAACTTTGAGATTTATTTATTTATTTATTTATTACCATTTCTAGGTTATTTTCCTTAAAATTGGACTAATATTGTCCCCCCCCCTTTTTTTTGTATTCCTATTCTATGAACACAAGTTGTAATCACTTTTTACAATAATTGAATACTTTTTTCTCTCTGAAAAAAGAAAATGGGGGGAAGGAAAAGACAAAGCTACAGCATCCAGTATACATCTGGATGAGATTCCAAGAAAAAAGATCAAGTTATTCTGAATGTGATGTGATTTCAATGGAAGAATACAGACAGCAAAACAAGTACCTTTCAATGCAGGAGACAGATGGGGATTGTTTGGGTCAGTAAGATGTTGCAAGCTGTAGCTTAAGATTCTCCTGACCCTTGGAATAGTCAACACCATCCTTGGTTGGATCAGAAGGATTAAATATGTGGCAGAGTTCATCTAAAGCTAAATCCTTTTCTATAATCTGAATTGTTTAGTCTGCAAAACTTTCAGTGATATCAGCTCTCTGAAAGATTAAAAGTCCCATCTGTAGCCATATGAGTTCCACTCAGTATTGCTTTTGCAAGTTCAGTAATTGTCATAGCCTCAGGCTTTCAGCAGCAGCAGCAGCAGCAGCAACAACAACAAGAATGAGTTGTCATAGCCTAAAGTTGTATGCAACATTACAGCAACCTTTGAGCAGCGATGGGAGATGAGGAATGGATTCAACAGGAAGTGCCACACTGCTATGGATGTGACCTTTGTCTTCCACACCTTATCTTCTTTGTTGGGGGAGCCATTAGCCTTTCTCTTCCAGCCATGCATGAAATATCTCTTACTCTTAGCTCGTAAAGCTTATCTCTCTTGGTTTCGAGTCCAACAAGAAGCATCCACCCACCTTGTTGCCTTCACAATCTTCATGAACAGTTTTAAGGCATTAAGCTTCTCACAGGAGTTCCTTCCCTCCCTTTTTTCAAAGATCGATCGCCATTAATGGATCAAGCCTCCTCTCTCAAGCTCCTGGGTTCGTGAGCAGACTCCCACTCCCACCGCATACTACTGTCAACCTCAACTTTAAGTGACCAAGTTAACAGGTATATTATCCTATCAGGCCAGAGAGAGTGCATTCAGAGGGAGAAGGTTCGTCGGGGCGAGGAGATGGTGATTGAGTAGGTCTTCTAAGCGTAGTCATCTTCTAAATCTGGTTTCTGGTAAGAAGGAAATTTGCTCCTGGGTTTCGGGGGCATTTTAGTCAGAATGGTTCTATTTTAGTTCTACGGACAAATGATGAGGTATCTTAGTGTTGTGCGTTCGCCAAAGTACGGAGTAGTTAATAACCATCAGTGGCATTTTAGTCAAAACGTTTAACATTATATGTTTTAATAAAAGAAATGGACGTACGTACTAACCCGTACTTATACCCAAAAAGAGCATTGGGCTTTGGCCTCGAACTACGTGGGTATCTATTTGTGGACGCCAACCAAAGTGTACAGTAGTCGATAAATATCAAGGGTATTTTAGACAAAACGATTCCTTATAATAAAAGAAATGAACCTAAAACTGACTCGGATTCATACCCAAGGAGAACATTGGCTTTCGGGTTAGCCACATCAGCGTGGGCCCCTTCTGTCAGATTATTAATTGCAACGGCAATAAGGTAATTCCAGTGCCAACGTAATAAAACCTCCTCGCCCTTCGGAGAATCGACGATCGTCTTCTTACTGACGCCGCTGCTCTCCGTCGCCGGGGGCTCAAGGTGGGACGCCGCAACCGACCCATCGGGCGATCTACACCGTCGGGTACTGGATCCGGGGGACCGGCCAGGCCATCGATAGCCTCGGCTGCTGCCTCCAGGGGAACTACCTCTTCCAAGAACAACGTAATATTTCCCCTTTTTTTTTGGCCCCATCCTATCCTTCATATGCCTCGCTACATCTGAAGTACCAAGATGTTCTCTTCATGTGCTTGTAGTTCTTGTTGGAACTTGTAATGCTGTAGGCTGTAAAGAATCATATGCCTTCTGGTTTATTTGGTCGTTGGGTTTCTCTGACTCGAAAAAATGCTCTTTGTATCCATCAATGTGCTCTCTGATGTGGCCAGAATTTCACCCACTCGGTGAAATTTCTAGGTCTTGAAGAAGTGATTCCTTAATTTATGCCTTCACAATGCCGAATCCTTGTTCCCTTTGGTGTTTAGTTTGAGACTCTGCAAGTCATCATCTTTTCTTGTTTCTTTGCTATCATAATTAAAGCTTTATGCACACATATCTTTATATATGCCATATGAATTAGACTTGTAGAGTTGTATTTTGCAAAAACTGCCTTTAAATTCTGGGGCTTTTGTCCGCCATGTAATCACTGCTCATATCATGTCGTTTCAGTGTCAAGGCATCGGGCACTCGTGAACATATTTGACAAAGTACCAAAAGTCCACAAGGATGTATTTGTGGCTCCAAGTGCATCTGTTATTGGAGATGTTGAAGTGGGGCACAGATCCTCAATTCAGTATGGATGCGTTCCGAGAGGTCTGCTATTTCTTATACAAATAAACCTCATTTTCCAGTTTACAATTGCTAATATGTCTTGTATCTGACGTTTACTTTTCTCTCAAAATTTCAGCAGTTTAATTTTCTACTCTTGATGGGTGAAAAGTTGCCCTGTATATGCAAATGGTCTGGTTCATATGGTCAATTTGTTATCATGACATCCTATTTTTGTGGACATTTTGCATTTTCCTTTTGTTAGGAAGAAATTAGAACTAATGAGGATATAATGATTGTGCATGGAATGCAATTGCCACCAATATCTTCAAGAGACTGGTATGGCATATGGGTTTGTGCTGTGTGCCGTGCCCATATGCAAATCTGGACATATGCATGGACAGATGATAAAGGCATGGAAAGATATGATTAGATAACTCACCGCACATTACTTCTGGTGCTGGTCTTAGATTGGCATTTTTACTTTACCCTGCATGGTTATCTTTGATCGGATTATATCATGTCAGTAATACAGAACCACCAGGTGGATTTGGAAAGAAAATATGGTGTTAGATACTTCCTCTAGATATCCCACTATTCTTCTCATTTTTATTTCATTAGTTTTATCAAATTCCAACTTTGCTTAAAGTTGATGCCATGTTTTGTATAGTCCCTTAGTTATTGTAGATTAGCCTAGCTATCACCCTCAAGTTCCTCATGATAAATTGTAGAGGCTTCACGGTCATGTTTTTAAAAGTTTACCTGTTATTGAATTTTTGTCTAAATGTTCATCGAGAGTCCAATTGGGTTTATTTCCTAATATTATACAAACACGACACCATGTAAGATTTTCATCACCTATCCTGCGGTGCTCTAGGTTCTGATGCAGGTCCTTTCTTGCTTTCAGTCCCAGTACTGTACTTGCCGAGGGTTGATGCAGCCGGAAAGTCAATTGCCAGCTTATTCTTAGATCTTTGGTTGCTGTAATTTGATCTAGAATGCTGATCGGATGGATGAGATATGCTTCTTGAGTGAGAGACATTTACATCATATTGCCACATCATGGATTTGAAGGAGTTTAATGTTCTGTGGCAAGTTCCACAAAGACCTTATTACTATCCTGCAATATTATTGTATGATGTCTTTGCTGAAATGATTTTTGTGGCCTGCAAGAGAGACATACTTCTCCTCCCTCCATCTCACACAAGATCATGTTCTTGTTTTCTTTCTCATAGACCCAGGTATATTTGTGGACTATATCCATCATTTTTTTTCAAATTATTTGATTGTCAGAATGTACATCTTTGTATGCGAATGGTGGGGTAGCCTTGTCACCGATTGCTGTGCATATTTTCTTCAGCTATTGATTCCTCATGAACATAATTAAGGAGAATTGGAAGAGACCCCTTGCAATTAATTATCTTTTCTTCTCAATTGCTTTGTATAAACTACTTATGTATTTCTTTGCAGGTGACGTGAGCAGCATCCGTGTTGGAACTGGAACTAATATACAAGACAATTCCCTTGTGCATGTAGCAAAATCTAATCTAAGTGGGAAGGTTTTACCAACTATAATTGGAGATAATGTAACAGTGGGTTATTATACAATTTCTCTGACTGATTTTCTTATATCAACTAACTCGAGCTTGAATTTGGCACCATTTTTATAGTATGAAATCTACATTGACGTTTTGGCATCAAGTTGCAAGATTTCTAGATGTGCCAATGTGTCATCCTCATCTCAGTTTGTCCTGGCAGTACCAATATGTATTTTGATTCTGGATATAAGAGTAGGACAGTGTATTTTGATTCTGGGTATAAGAGTAGGACACTCTGGGTAACGTCAGTTGGTTCTGTTAGGTTTCAGCTGCAAAAAATATGCTTAGTTTTCCCAACTTCTTATGGTTCTGTTAGGTTTCAGCTGCAAAAAATATGCTTAGTTTTCCCAACTTCTTAAAGAGCTCACGCCTACATCTTGAACATAAATTTGACAGGTCATAGCGCTGTCTTTCATGGATGCACTGTTGAGGATGAAGCATTTGTTGGTATGGGAGCTGTCCTACTTGATGGGGTGGTTGTGGAAAAGCATGGAATGGTTGCTGGCGGAGCCCTTGTAAGACAGAACACAAAAATTCCATCAGGAGAGGAACCCACTTTTGCTTCATTAAATTATTAGTCTTCTTTATTGAATATGCTACAAGTTACTACTCTGCAACTGCTATTATTTTGCTTATCAGTTGTTTAAACCTAAGTTTATCTTAATCTGAATCTGCTTGTCCACTACTACTGACTGTAGCCGATCAGTATTGGTGAGAAGTACTATAACTACTATGTCGCACTGGCTGCAGTTTACCCCTAGTATTTTTTGCCTCTTCATGGTCACAATTGTTGGACTCATGGATACTAACAGTTACATATCTGTTATTCCGAAATTTTCAGAGATGCAATCAAATTTCTTAAAGTTAGATTGTTGTTTTTTCTTATATTCACTGCATTGAAGTTCAATCATATTATCTGGTTATCCATAATGGAATCTGTGACTTCTTTCTGTCAAAAAGCTTGAAGTATTTTCTAATTAGGCTGTGTCAAAGCAGGGGATTCATCAAATTCCTTTCTGCCTCTTGGGAACCTTCTTGTTGTAGGTTGTATTCTTATTGTTTACTTGGTTGGCTTTTTCTAAACAAATCACAGGTATGGGGAGGTAACCCAGCAAAAGTCTTCAGGAAGCTCTCAGAAGAAGAGATAGCCTTCATTTCTCAGTCAGCAACCAATTACTGCAATCTGGCCTGAGCGCATGCTGCTGAGAATGCCAAACCATTCGATGAGATTGAGTTTGAGAAGATGCTTCGGAAGAAGTTTGCTCGCCGGGACTAAGAGTATGATTTGATGCTCGGAGTTGATCCTCTCTGACAACATCCTACCTGACAAATCTCCCAAGCCTTCTCAATAGGTTTAGGTCTGGTGGGATGGTCAACCTTCTTCACAGGACTGGTGTTGAGAGAAATGTTTGATGTAGTCAGCTTATGTTTTGTTTTTCATCCCAATAATTCTTAGACCGATCTATTTGAGGATTGACAGTCTTTTTTTTGTTGTAATGTACTTATTGTGTAAATGCCTCGCATATCAAATCAAGTTATTTAGTTTCTCCAATGGTCTGTGTTTACTTGGCTAGTTAAAATTTGGCTTTGGCCAAGCAATCAGCAAGGAGGATTGGTGGATACTGATCACAAAGTAAGATATAAAGAAACATGCTGTGTTTGAAGTTTCATTTTTTGCCTTCTTTTTCTTCACAGCAATTAGTTTGGATGGTATTCACATTATTGTCTTTTCTGAGGCCAAGTCCATGCTTTTCTTTGAGAAGGTTGCAGTTCCCTTTGAAGGTATCTGTATGACTCATTGTATATTGACTGCAGGTAAAAATGAAGAAGCTGCAAATGGGCTGTGGAACACAAATTTGCTTATACCAGATGGTTGGCACATGAAGTCAAACTCTTATTCCAAAACCTTGAAAGGAAATCTTTCATGGTATGATGAACCAAAATCCAAAGAAATCAAATCAATTCAGCAGCAAAAGAAGTTATATTTAAGCTTTTCCAACAGGAGGTTTTTGAAATAAAAGGAGCATCATTGGCATGTTTAACACAAGCAAACATAAAAAACCTCAGCATTCTGATTCCGTCCTATTATTCGATGTTTTTGCATATGAGTATTGCAAGAACCTTGACTCCTTTTTTGGTACAATATTTATAGGTCACAAGAGGATGATACAGAAAGTAAAAGAGAATTTGGACTCTGGCTCATCAAATAAAATTATCCCCAAGGGTACTATTATGTTTACACAAACTATAAGCAAGAAAAGGTTCTCCAGCATCAATCACAGGGATGTAGGGGTAAATTATGGGAAGATTGTTGATCCTCATTCCGGTCTTGAATCTCCTGGTTTCAAACTCTGGGAGCTGCCACCATTAAGAGACTTAGAATGGTAGTTTTCTGTTTGACAAAAGTGTTTCCAGAAAGAATTGATGAAATCAGAGATACCCAACTCTTAGTTCTGTGACGCTTGTACCATGCAACAAGAGGACTGCTAGAAACTTGATCTGAAATCTATAAGAAGTTGGTTTTCCGAGCTTTCATTCTCCTTGGTATCAATCTGGACTTCTTAACTGACCTTGATAGGAAAGCATATCCTGAAACCAGCACAGACCGGTTGGTATCTAGCATTATACATGACAAATCAATAGATCTTAAACATGAAACAAACATAATAAAAGGGGTCTGGCTTGTAGCTACTATTGCTTAGAAATGCCTGGAACTAGGGTATAATTTGTGGTTGATAGATTGGGATATGATTCCTTGCATTGGCTTATTACCTGAGTTGCCAGATCCTTCCTGTGACTTTGCCATTGCAAAAGTTGTGGAGCTGTTTTTTGTGAAGAACTCTCCATCTTCTTCGAAAACATGGAATGCTTATATTCAGAACGTGGCTGCAGAGGATAAGTCCATAGGAAGCAATTCCCCATCGATGGAACAGAACAACTTTTTGTATCATCCCATGAAAGCTTTAGAGGACAAATCTGACGTGAGCTTTTGGAGATTTAATGAATACGACATTGGTGTGAAATTGCCTGCACTGTGAACCATTCAGAAAGCATTGGTCTTTTGAGATTGAGTGATGGCATTATCTTCAATCCGAAGGGAACTTGAAAGGTTAGGAATGTGGTTGAGTTGATGTTAAATATGTGTTTCTGTTGTGTGCCACAAAAATAAAGCCCAAAATTTGAGCACTTGACTTTGTGTTCTTTTAGTCTTACGTACAAAAGGACTTGCACCTATTAAACTTTCATGTTTAATGCAGGAACATTTCCTTTAAAATGTCCTCCTGGTTGATTATTGTAAATGTGAACTATGGTCAACAACATGTAATCTCATTCCCAGCCAGATGTATCAAGATATTTTGGATTACCAACTTGATCTGTAAAGCTGCTAGACCAGTTACTCACTTCACTTAACATTTGAAAGATGCATTCTCTAGCTTTAGCCAGAAATTTCGCAAAATTACATATAGTGTAGCCTAGGTCAGACAACAATGACTGCATCCGTGATTATTCCATGACGATCTTGTTTGATCAATTTCAGGTCATGCTCAGTGATACTAGACTACATGCATGGCTGGAGTTACACCCTTTAATTAAGATATAGATATAGTTGAAAATATTCTGTTGATGGCACATCCTTCGAGAAAGGAGTGTCTAAATATATAGAACGACCTGAATGGGGAAATGCACTCACCCAATAGACTAAGCTTTATTTAGTGCCGGGGAAAGGGGATAACTTCATTGTGCACAAAAAATTACCGGATGTAACAATGGAAGTTGTCTTCTTTTGTAGCACATTAAGGATAAAAAGGGTTGGATATTTTCCATGAAACCATTCAACACAAATGTACTTGGATTATTGTTAAGAGCTCATTAATTAGACTTCTGCAAGCTAATCCAGAATTATGACATCCTATACATTGCAAGTTTTCTAACTGGACCTGAAGGTGACAAAAACCTGAGCAAAACCTTATTGATTTTCCACTAGATATGTTCTTCAAAATTTTGCAGTCCAGACTGGGTTCTACCATAGAGCTGCATCTAAAGGAGAAAATGGCTTTGAGAATTTTGCATTTACTATATTCTTTCCAATTTGTGTTAAATGCTATCTACATAGGAATAACAACAGTAATAAAAAGGTTGAAGTTAGCAAGTACATAAATCCAAGGCAGGACTAAAATAACACAAGACCACAAGGAGGTTTAACTCCTCTCTAATCATTCAAAAAAAAGTATAACAAATTGTCAACTCACAGTGATGATTGTAGAACGTACAGATTCTCTAATTGTGATTATGCAGTACTTCCTGAACTGTTAAATATGATTTTCCTGACAAAGGTTCAACATGACGTGTGGATCATCACTTTCTCTTTGATCTGAAAGCTGCATCAAATTTGAAGTCCGACTCTACAGTTCCTGAGGCCCTAAGTTATAAGTCTGAGGCCACTAAAGATATGCTGAACTCATCCTCTCACTTTCAACCGGTTCATTATAACATAGCTCTAACTCAGAACCCTGTGATCCTTCTCCCACTAAAAAGGCATGTAGCTTATTACCAATCTGTACCCAGCTGCACCCTGGATTCTTCTTCACCTTCCTAGATTTCATCAGTGCTCTGACCTGATCTGCTTCATTCCATCTCCCCGCCTCAGCATACATATTGGAAAGCAAAATATAGTATCCACAGTGACCTGGCTTTAGCTTAAACAAATGTTCTGCTGCCAACTTACCTAACTCAATATTTCCATGGATGCGACATGCGCCAAGCAATGCACCCCAAACATTGGAATCTGCTTCAAAGGGCATGCTTCTTACTAATTCTGCAGCTTCTGTCATAAGTCCAGCTCTCCCTAGAAGATCGACCATGCAAGCATAGTGCATCTGTGTTGGCCTAATGTTTTGAGCTAGCATTTGGTCGAAATATCTCTTTCCTCTCTCAACAAGCCCAGCATGGCTACACGCTGATAAGACTGCAATGTAAGAAACATGGTCATATTCCAAACCTTCATCTTTCATCAAATCAAACAAATTAATTGCAGCTTCCAGTTCTCCTTGCATTCCATACCCTAAGATCATAGCATTCCATGAGGCCACATCCTTGTTCGATATTCTATCAAAGATATTCTTACCAAGAGCAATCCTTCCGCATTTAGCGTACAAGTCTATTAATGAGTTTGCCACAAAGAGATGGGCGTCGATCAATTTTCTCATGGACCAGCAGTGTATCTCCTTTCCTTGCTTGAGTGCAGATAGATTACCGCATGCAGATAAGGCACCCACAATGGAAACAACATCATACTCAATTCCTACAGATCGCATGTCCACAAACAAATCCAAAGCTTCTGAACACAGTGGACTATCGGAGTACCCTACTATTAAGGTATTGTAAGACACTTGATCTCTCTTTGATACATTAAAAACGTTTTGAGCAAGATCAAACCTTCCACACTTCACATACATATCAATCAAAGCATTTGAAACAAATAAGTCACAATTAGAACACACACGGATTGACCTAGCATGAATTTCCTTACCCTTCACCAGTGAAGCAATTCTAGCGCATGCTGGAAGAACATTTGTGTATGTAACCGAATTGGGGAATTCCCCACAATCCTGCATCTCCTTAACAAGCCTTATGGCTTCCAACTCAGCTCCATTCTGCGCAAAATTTGCAATCATTGCATTCCAAGAAACCACATTCCAATTATCCATTCTATAGAAAATATCTGACCCCTTATTCCAACATCCAGACTTTGCGTACATGTCCACGAGAGAATTAGCAACAAAGACATCAGAATACATGTAGTTTCTTATAATATACCCATGGATCTCTTTCCCCAAATCAAAACAGCCCAACTCAACCAATGCTGGTAAAAGACTTGATATGGTGATTGAGTTCGGCTTCACCTTAATTGCTAGCATTTCTCTAAATTTCTCCAAAGCATCCTCATAGAGACCAGCATGAACAAGGCTACCAATAACAGAGTTCCAAGAAACATCATTCTTTTCCTGCATGCTCTGAAAAGCTCGCATTGAGGTATCTGAGTCCCCACACTTCCCATACATATCAATGAATGCATTACCGACTGTGACTACCAAATCCAGACCAGCCTTTATCGCAAGACCATGAATTTCCTTTCCAAAATCCTCATCTTGCAGTGCAGCACATGCAGGGAGAGCGCTGATCAGACTCACAGAATTCACTGAAAGGTCGCTCCTTTTTAACTCCAGCAGCAATCTTACTGCATCCGAGTATAAACCATTCGATGAAAACATTGAAATGAGTGAGTTCCATGAAACAACGTCTCTATGCAGCATTTCGCCAAACACCTGTTTAGCGGCCAGCAAATCACCTAAGGTGCCGTAGAAGGCCAAGAGTGTGTTCCCCACGAAGACGTCATAAAAAAATCCAACCTTGATCACCGATCCATGAATCTCTCGGCCTTTCCGGGCGTCATCACCAGCCGCGGCGGCGGCGGCTGTAAGGGCGAAGGGGAAGGTGCGATTGTCGGGTCTGACGCCGGCGCGCAGCATGTCATTGTAGGCGGAGAGAGCGGCGGAGTGAAGGCCGGCAGCGGAAGAGAGGGCGCGAACGAGGGCGTTCCAGATGAAGGCACCGCGGAGTCTGAGGGGGCTGTCGTCAAAGAGGCGGAGGGAGGTAGCGGGGTCACCGTGGTCGGCGTAGGCGAGGAGGATGGCGGCGGCGGAGGGAAGGTGGCGGGGGAGGACGCCGGAAGCGGCGGCCTGGGCATGAACCTGCTTCGTGTGGGCAATGGACCGAGCTCGCAGGATGCCATCGTGGACGGCGGAGGCGACGGGATCCCACGGGATGGAGAAAGAGGAGAAGGAGCTGGAGGGCGGCGGAGGTCGCGTGAGGAGGGGGACAGCGAGACGCCCATGACGGGGGAAGCGCATGCGGGAAGAGCAGAGCCTTCCGCAGCGAGCATCGCTCGCACAGAGGCCGCGACGCAGACAGAGATCGAAGCACGAGAGAGAGAGAGAGAAAGGGAGAGACAGATTCATCATCACGACCCTAAGTAGGAGCTCCGTAGCAGTCATCAATCGGATAGGATCCGCTAAGGATCCGAACCCGTTAGAATATTTTCCATAAAAATAATGTATTTTAATTTTTTAGCACTGTATCTCCTAAATCATCACATCAAAAAATTTTTTCCTACTTGTTCTGAACTTGCCACAAGTTTGTGATGTTGATAAATAATTGAGTTTAGTTGGGATTTTATAAAAAAAAAATTTGATGCTCAAATCAATAAGTGGATTAACAAAGTTTGACAAGTTAAGAACGTTAGAACCAAGTCGGCACTAAGAGAGAGGGGGAAGGGGGGGTAAATTAGTATTTTTGTAAAAGTTACGTTGATTCAAAAATCTCGTTCAATAAAAGCTCATATCGAAAATGTGCTTGACTTGAAAGTATATTCGTAAGCGTAGTGAAAGTAATAAGCAAGTAAATCAATTTACAATATAAATGAAATACATGAAAGAAATGCAAATCGAGTTTTATAGTGGTTCGGTCGTTGTGACTTACATCCACTCATGATCCCTCTTCACTTGAGGCCATCGGCTTCCACTACCGATCTTTTTTCAACAGACGAAGATCAACTATCCTTACAACTCTTTCTCCTTTTCAGTGGTTTAAAAGATAACATTTACACCCAAACATTTACACCCCTCAAGGCAACCCTCACATACCTTCCTTAGAACAACCTCTAAACTCAAGGAGGAGGGAACTCAATCTTTTCAACACTTATATAACTTAGAATTCTTTTCATTTCTGCTTAATTCTTGCATTTCCATACAGGAATAACTGGGATATTTATAGACCCCAAATGACTTCAAAAATGGAGCAAAAAAATATCTCATCCCGAGTTTCCTAGGTCCTGGCGGTACCACTGCCCAGACTAGTAGTACTACCACTTGACACCCTGACATTGGGCGGTACTACTGCCCAGTCTTGCGGTGTCATCGCCTGACCCTTTTATGGGTGACTAAATGAGCCTTCCACTTGACCTAAAATAGTTCCAACTCAGGCCCAATGGGCCCCTAGTTGAGTTGGCCTAATTACATTCTAAACCAACCCAATTAGAACTAAAACTACTTTGATTTAGACAATTATTACAAAGTATTAATCACATGTTGTCCAACTTATCATTGGTTCATCCGGCGCTTCATCCGACCCTTCGGCACATCGTCCTCTCCTTCGACATATTGCCCAATCGGCATGTTGCCTTCTCGCAACATCCGATCTCCTTGGTACAATGTCTGATCTTCTTGGCCTGATGCTCAAACTCATGGCACGAAACATTCTGTCGATACGTCGACCGATCCTTCGGCTCGATGTCCAATCTTCTGACTTATTCAACTTCGGCCCAACATTGAGTCTTTCTTTTTTAATTATCTCTTCATAATCAAAGCTAGTCCCGCATCACTCAAAACTTAAATTAGATCATAAACTCTATCAATTGATTTTATCATCAAAATATGAGATTCAACAATCTTCCCCTTTTTTATAATGATAACCAATTGATGACGGAGTTTAAATTAAACTCCCCCTATCAATATGTCATATTGATAAAACCTTGAATTCAAGTCAAAGCAATTATAATCATGATCATATGCAACACATTATATGCATATCATTGCATTGCATGCATCATTATCACAAGTATTACATACATTATCATAAATATTTCAAATCATCTTCGTATCAAAATATCAAAATATATTATATCCTACTATATATGATCATCATAACTTCTAATTCTATGCATCATCATAATACCATGAGTATTTCATATATTATTTCATATCATCATAACTTCTCCTTCTTTGTCATCAACAAAAAGGAGAAGTGCAACAACTAGCAAGTTTTTGAGATATAATTTCAAATCATTGCATTATAAACATAATTTCAAGTTTTTGAAACATCATTGCATATGTCATCATGCAAGCTAGCAAGTTTTTCAAATATGAAAGCAAAACTTTTACATCTTTTAAGATGTGCAAGATAGCATGTTTTCTATTTTTTGTGATGTTCAATCTAGCAAGTTTTTTGAAAAAGAATGTAAAATTTACATCATTTTAGAACATGCAAACTAGCAAATTTTGCATCATTTTAGAATATGCAAGTTAGCAAGTTTGCTTTTCTTTGTGATGTGCAAGCTAGCGTGATTTGCTTCTTCTTGAATTATACAAGCTAGCAAATTTTGGTTCTCTTTTGAGATGTGCACACAAGCAATTGTTTCTCCCCCTTTATCATCGACAAAAAGAGGAAATAATACAAAGGTGCAATTCAGTTCCCTTTACATCAATTCTCTAGGCATCACAAGGTATATAACCAAACCATAAATACAAAAAAATAATACATAATGAAAATCATGTCAAGAAAGATATAATAACAAAGATCATTTTGATCTCCTTTAAAAAGAATGAAAAGAAATCTTAGGAGACCGAATAGTAAGGGAAATCTAAAGTCATGAATTTCGAAAAAGATATTCTCTTTAGTAAATAGCAAAAAGGAATATAAGATAATAAAAGATCCCGATTCATGTATAAAAAATCTCAACTTATCAAGATCATGATTCATTTATTAAAAAAATTCAAGTTATAATTTCTAGAATTCATAAGAAAAATTATGATTCATAAAAAATTTCCTCTTAAATAATAAGAAGAAATGATATGATAACACATAATAAGAGATCTTGATTCATAAAAAATTTTTCAAGTTATACATATTGAGAAATCAAAATCAAGATTAAGATAAAACTCATTCAAATTTAATTTATAAAATCATCAAAATCACTTTCTTAGTTCAAGAGATTCATAAAATAACATAAATTTATCAATCTCTTATTGAAAAACTCGATAAGATAAAGATTGAGAAAATTTCAAGAAAAATACTTTCAATCTTTTTAGTTATTTCAATTTATGTAATTTATTTCCTACAAGCATGCCTTTGTCTTTTATGTCAAATCAAAACATGCATCATCGTTTAAAACCAAAAGAGCAAGATTTATCACCAAAATTATCAAGATCATAAGTGTAACACATAATTCCAAAACATATTATTTCAAATCATTATTACTTCAAATCCTCATGCATAATGTAAAATTATCAAGCATAATACCAAATCTTTGAACATTTTCATGACATCATTACATCATTAAAACATCATGCATGATTTCATTGAACATAAGGCATTTTCAATCAAAATCATTTTGTTTGTTGTATTAATATATTTTTCATTTTAAGTGAATCTAACTCTTGATGTTTATTGCTAGGAGTTAACATGCAATTATCATGCTCAAATTTTAATTAATTTTTTTTAAAAAAATCACTAGAAAAAGAAGCATGATCGCCCCCCCTTTGTATTTTATATACTAATTTAAAAATAACTCATAAAATGTATCAAGTGATTTCATAGTAAAGTAAAGGGGTTTTGGTTGAGTCACTTACCTTGTTGTAAAAAACCACCAAGGCATAGTTTGCCACCTCTTCTTTGTCAGTTTGCTTCTCATCTTTAGATGCACTCGAATTGTCCTAAGTCGCCTTGAGTGTCTTCTTCTTCTTTCGCAACCTCTTTTTTTTAAGTAAATTTTTATTCTTAGTTTCATGTTTTATAAATTTTATAAATATACTTATGAGGAGTTCTATGTCATCATCACTTGAGCTTTCGCTCGAGTTATCTTCTTTTGTTCTAAGTGTCAAGTTCTTCCTGTTTTTTGAATGGTTATTCTCAAGTTCATCATGTTCATCATGTGCCTTGCACATTATTTCATCAATGAACCAATAAATTCTTCTAATGAAAAATTGTTTAAGTTCTTTGCCTCTTGTATTGCAATTACTTTCGGATCCCAACTCTTTGTAAAGGATTTTAGTATTTTGTTAACAAGTTCAAAATTAAAAAAATATTTACCAAGACTTTTTAAACTATTGATGACATTCGTAAAACGGGTGTATATATCTCCAATAGTTTCGCTTGGTTTCATACGAAATAATTCAAAATCATGCATAAAAAAATAACTTTAGAATCTTTAACCCTACTTGTACCTTCATAAAAAATAATTCAAGAGTGTGTCAAATGTCATATGCAGTTTCACGAAATATGATTAAACTTATTTTTATCCAAATCATAAAATAAATCATTCATAGCTTTCGCATTTAAGGAAAATAATTTTTTCTCAAAGTTATTCCATTGATTCATAGGTTTAGAGGGGGTTTGAAAACCAAATTCTAATGATATTTCATAAATCAAAGTTTAAAGAAAACAAAAAAACTCTCATTCGAGTTTTCTAATAAGCATTGTCTGTCTCATTAAATATAGGAGGATGAGTGATAGAAAGACCATCTTGAAAGTCGAAAAAAGTCATTTCTATTAGGTGTTAATCCAATCAAGAAAAACTTGGCTCTGCAAGTCGATAGTAAGGGGGGGGGGGGGCGAATTAGTGCTTTCGTAAAAGCTCATATCGATTCAAAAATCTCATTCGATAAAAGCTCATATCGGAAATATGCTTGACTTGAAAGTGTATTCGTAAGCGTAGTGAAAGTAATAAGCAAGTAAATCAGTTTGCAATATAAATGAAAAGCATGAAAGAAATACAAATCGAGTTTTATAGTGGTTCGGTTGTCTTGACCTACATCCACTCTCGATTTCTCTTCACTCGAGGCTACCAGCTTCCACTACCAATCTTCTTTCAACGGGCGAAGATCAACTATTCTTACAACTCTTTCTATTTTCACAAGTTCAAAAGATAACCTTTATACCCCTCAAGGCAACCCTTGTACACATCCCTTAGAACAACCTCTAAGCTCAAGGAGGAGAGAACTCAATCTTTTCAACACTTTTACAACTTAGAATTCTTTCCATTTTTCTGCTTAATTCTTGCATCTCAATGCAAGAATAGCTGGGGAATTTATAGACCCTAAATGACTTTTAAAATGGAACCAAAAAATGTCTCATCCCGGGTTTTTCAGGTTCTAATAGTACCACCACTTGTGTTGGGTGGTACCATCGCCTGTAGCATTGATAATGGGCGGTACCATTGTCCAGACTGGTGGTACTATCGCTTAACACCCTAATACTGGGCGATACCACCGCCCAACCCAAACTGACGGTACCATCGTTTGACACAATCTGGGAGACTGTGTTTGGCGGTGCCACCACCTGACCCTTTTATTGGTATTCGAATGAGCATTCCATTTGGCCCAATGAGCCCTTAAATGAGTTGGCTTAATTACATTCTAAACCAACCCAATTAGAACTAAAACTATTTCGATCTAAATAATTATTACAAAACATTAATCACATGTTGTCTGACATGTCATTGGTTCATCCGTCGCTTCGTCCGACCCTTTGACACATCGTCCTCTCCTTCGACGAATTGCCCAATCGACATGTTGCCTTCTCGCAACATCCGATCTCATTAGCGCAATGTTCGATCTTCTTAGCCCGATGCCCGAACTCATGGCACAAAACCTTTTGTCGATATGTCGATCGATCCTTCGACTCGACGTCCAATCTTTTCACATGTTCCACTCCGGCCCAACATTGATTCTTCATACTTTAATTATCTTTTCATTATTGAAGCTAGTCCCGCATCACTCAAAATACAGATTAGATCATAAACTTTATCAATTCGTTTCATCATCAAAATTCGAGATTCAACAAGAAATAATAAATAAATTATAATATTTTATTAGCAACATATTAGATTAGTCGGACGTTAATTTATTTATAATATGTCAGTTTAATTTCACATTACAAGTATCTTAAGACTAAGATTGATTAATACTAAGAATGAATCTAAATGTAACCTCCAAATCGAAATATTTAAGTTCGACAAACTCTAAATCGAAATATTAAAGTTAACACTTTAAACGGATTCAATCAATCAAAACAATAAAATAAAGGGTAAAGGGGTAAAACAATAAAATAAATTGATAAATTAAAAAATTGAGACACTATTGTTAAAGATAGGGAGAAGAAAAAACAAAAGAGATGTAATTGTTCTAGACAACTATTTTCTATTATTTTTATCGCCATTTGAAAAAGGTGTTATAATGAATTTTATTATTTCCAATGCATACAAAATTAAGTTTTGATTAATATAATATGACTGAGTTCTAAGATAATTGCACTACCCATATAACTTGAGATATGATCGTGTTCCTACCATTTTACGAGAACATTCAATATTTTATGAACTACTTAAGTTATGGACAAGTGTATCCAACTCTTAAAAATAATTTTAGAAGCCTAAGTATAATTTTTGGTATTTGGTAAAACAAACGTCTCATATATAATTTTTTCAATATATATATATATATATATATATAGTCTTGATTTTACTTTTTCGCTAGTGTTGTGGGATTTGGAAGATGGAAAGAAGTTCGACAAGATATAAAATTTTCACTTAAAGTTGAATATATGTCTACTTAATTTGTTTTATATTTATTTATATAAATATATTTTTATTTATTATATATTTGGGCCATACAAATTTTTTTGTAAGATTACATATTTATTTTATTTATTTACTTATTAATTTTAAATTTAAAAAAATATATTTATTTTTTTAAAATAAAATATTAAAAATATTATAAGGATAAGTTTAATATTCAATGAACTTTTGAAATATAATTTTATATAATATTTATAAAATACTCGAGACATTTAATGAGGATTCATTCATTCAAACCCCTTTCCTAAAATACATATTACAATACAAATGTATTTATATCCATAGCATATTAAAAATACAAATATAGTTTCGAACATATCCTTACAGGAGGTTCATAACCCACTTATTCTACTATCAAATCAATTTCGATTCATGAATGAAAAATAAATATATATGAAATATAAGAGCAGTTGAGTGAATTTAAAATAAATATTAAAATAAAAAATATATCCTTTTGGATGCATTGAATAATACGTTAAGGATCGACGGGTTGCTAACAACCAATCACCATATCTTCCTAAACGTACTTAATGATCAGTTGCCAAATAAATATTTTCAAATTTTAAGCTAATTATAAATTACTCCTATAATTAGTTATATTTAACATCCTAATCTTTATATTTTCAAAAATTATAATAAAATTTCTATACTTATAAAAATAAAATATTTAGTCTTATTTTTCCTCGTATCGTTGATTTTGTCGATGAAAATATCGTAGAATTTATCACTAAACAGGTGTTGACATTGTCTAACTTTCCATCAGTAAAATGAATGACACGAGGAGAAACAAGATTAAATGCTTCACTTTTATAAATATAAGGATCTCAATATAATTTTAAAAAAATATAAGGATCGAAATACTAAAAATACTAAAGATAGATAATTATAAGGATAATATATAATTAGGCTCTAAATTTTTAATTTTTTATCTAAAAAAATTAATAATAAAAAAAAGAGTTTTGTAAGATTCTTTCCTGAGTGTAACTATGCGAGGAAGTTGGGACTCCTCAAAGTCAAAAGCCCAAATCCAAGTTGGATACACCTTCGTTTCTGGATTCAGGATTAGCTCAACATATTTAAGTTGGATCAGTGAGTAAGAACTACTTTATAGCTTTTCTAATCTCCAATTTGCTGAACTAATCCCATCAACAGAAAAACTATTATCATTTTATTAGAATTTAATATTTTATGAAATAGTTAGACTGTGGAGACTAGTATCCAACTCTTAAAAGGAACTAAGAAGCTCAAATAAAAAAGTTTGATATTATATGATTATTTTTTATTATCAATTTGATATTATAAGCAAAATGAATAAAAGTGAAAAAATAACTTTGATTAATACCTTAAAAAATAGGTTAACCATGAATGTGTTTGTTAAAGATTGGCCCATCCACATTATCTTCTTAAATATGTTTAATGATATTAGTTGCCAAACAAACATTTTGGAATTCCCAACTTTTTGTTAAAAAATAAAAATATTAAAAATGATTTCTTTGTCACAAACTCTAGTTGTTTTGTTTAGGAAAATTCGAAGTTAGTATGATTTGGGTGACCCCCAAACCCTTTATATAT